>JBBPCY010000002.1:4170962-4183003 GCA_037974405.1 Brachyalestes nurse | reverse complement strand
AGCTTACATCTCACTGCTTGTATTTGAAAACATAAAAATGTGAAGTAATGTATAAAACTGATGGGATGCATCGTGATATCGAATCGTATCGAATTGTTGACATGATAATTGTAATCTAATCGAATCGTGAGGCCTGTGAAGGTTCACACCTCTGTTTAACAGTAGTGCAAGTCCAGTATTAGGCCTGAAAAACTCACCTTAAATGTACTATGGGATGCTAATAAGCTTCCTGCTCACTCACCTCTCCGTCCTCCAGCTCCACGTCCAAAAAGTCGAAGTCTCTAAAGACCCGGAACTGCTGCTCTGAAGCGGTGTCGTCCAGCGTGTCCTCCCGGGTGCCGTCCTCCGATGACACCTGGCTGGGCTGGCGTTCCATCAGCTCCAGGTCACCACAGGACGAGAAGATCACCTGCCAGACAGAGAAAGAGTTCTGGTGTTTTGTTATATCAGTGTTATTTGACAAATTAGAGTGATGCCACTGATTAAGAGACCAGACCAGGATAGTTTTTACTGCTAGCACCTCTTCAGTCATAAATAAGATAAGACAAGAAATAACTTTATTTATCCCGAAGGAAATTCTTTTGTCATGAGAATGCTCAGTGCAACAAGAAGAATGAAGATCATAAACGCTGTAATTGATGTCACCCTAAGTCTTGGTTTACAGTGGGGTTTTCTGTGCAAGCCAATTTAATCATGGAGATTAGTCCTGCAACCTGGGAATGTCATCAACTTAGTGTACTCCTCAATAACTATCTTTATCGTGTCAAAAGATTTTTGCATAGTGATAGCAGGAATACCTCCTGCTCTGCACAGCAGCACCAGTGTTGTGCACGAACGCGTTTACTGAACTCGTTCCTGTTTTTCGTGAACGCTGAACTGAACGAATCAGTTTATGAATTATGGACGTGAGTGACGTCACTCTCGCGAGACTGAACGCAGTTCACGTTTTACGCCTGCTGATTACAGGCTGATGGTCGGACGCCTCTGCAGAAAGCAGTTTGTTTAAAACATTTGAGTCCGTTTTTTGAAGAAATCGGTGTGGATTTAGAGGGAAAACCACACGTTTTGTTTACTTTTAGTTTTGTTCTTTTCTGAGCACTTTAAAAGATATTGTCTGAATGTTGCATTTTAGGCAGACATACATTTTTTAGACAGACATTGCGTTTTGTGTTAATATTGTCTGAATAAAATTTCCATAAACAGTACAGTATACCTGCACCTCGTTTTTTTCCACTTTCACCATAACATGATGCTTTGCTTAATTGGTAAGATCTATTCGCAACCTCAAAATTGGTTTTTAATGTAACTTATCTCTGTGATTGTTCAGTGGTAGCTATGACAGATAGAAGAAGATTGAATGAGGTTCAGATAGAAGGACGTTGAATTGAAAATGTAAAAAAAAAAAACCAAAAAAACTAACGAACGAACGTGAACTAGTTCGGTTTTTGAGCTGTGAACTTGGTTAAAAAAAAAAAAAAGCTCATTTTTATTTGACTGAACTAAACTTTGAACTAGTTCCTTTTCAGTGTGAACTGGCACAACACTGATAATGACATTGTGGGTTTTATACTGACACTTTGGGTTTAATACTGACATTGTGGGTTTAATACTGACATTGTATGCTTGATATTGACATTGTGGGTCTGGTAAGTGATACGTTGGGTTTGATCAGTGACATTGTGGGCTTGATAAGCGATGTGTTTTCTGACACCATTTAATCCAGAAACTATACATACTCCTAAATGTTACGTCTAGGAAATGGGTAATATTTCACTCAGTAATTTCCTAATATATTTTTTTGTTGAGACTGTTGAGATACTGGAGCTGATTTTGAGTGATTAATGTTTGGTGATTAGTTCTGGATCTCCAGCTCACCACTTTGGAGAATGCAAATGCGCTACTCCACAGCATAATGCTGCTTCATACTCCTCTCGTTGATGCTTGGCTTTGGGCATGATGGCCTCTGGTCCACAAATGTCCCATTCCATTGACAGATCTACTGTGTGCAAATAACTCAAGCTGTATGAACTTTCAATTGAACTTTCAATTCGCTAACCAAAATTAAAGTGTAAAAAGGTGTAGAACGGTTCAAAACGACCCCATTATGTCAGGCACTGATATGATGTCACATCTGCAATATCTGAACTGGCAAATTTCTCAAGCACAGGATCTCTGGAAGCACTTTCTTGGAGTGCTCTTAGTACCCTTGTGCTCTAGCCTGTTAACTCACTTCATCCCTCTTTAAAAAAGAGGGCACCTTAGGGGACCTTCTCCATCTCCTTAATCTCATTAGGGCACCACCAGAAAATCTCCACACCACATAGTCACTGGACCTGGGTGAGGCTTGCACTGTGTATGGGCAGGCATTCCTTTTCTAATAACTGTTATATCTATTGTTAGACTTCGCCACAAACAGTATACTGTACAGTGTTTGCAAAATATTGGCACCTCTGGTTAAATTTCCTTTATACATAACATCTACAGAAACACACTTCAGCACATTTTAATACACATATATTGCTTAGCTCCTGATTTTAACACACTGGACATCCTAAGCTTTCCATTAATTATAATTATGGTACATTATAGTTTATTTTCTATTCTGCCAATATGCTAAAGGGAAACAGAAATTGTGCCATTAAAAAAATATATATTAGGAAATTATTGTCGGATCAGGTGCATTCAAACTTGTGTATTCAAATAAAGTTCTTTTTTTTATTGACTCATATCATATTTTATTCACTCATACATCACATCCTACAGTCTCTGTGTTTGTTTTCAAATAGATAGATAGACAGACAGATAGATAGATAAATAGACAGATAAATAGATAGATAGATAGATAGATAGATAGATAAAGAAGGAAATCAGTCAATAAATAAATAAAGAACAATCGACGTTTCGCCCACACGCCAGTACAGCTGCCCTACAATGTAGGTAATGTTGAGTAACAACTGTTCAATATTCCATCGCTTATGGAAAAAAGGCTGGAAACGTTGATATAACTCCTTCGTGTAGTAGTCAGAGTGCAGTCTCCAGTTGTTTTGGATCTTTACATAAAAAAGCCTACTCTGCTTGCCCCTCCTCCACATTTGAAAGTAAGGGCAGGCTGGGGCTTTAGCAGTGGGGCCTCCATCAGTTCCCAGTAATCTGATTATGGTGTGTCCATATATGTGTGTGGTGGTGGTGGGGAGGTAGGATTTATCCAGATTTCTACACGGAATGTCTACCATTTTTTGTCCAAATGTATCCAGGTTTGTTGTAAAAGAACTTTTAACTAAGCGATTGTTGGGAGTAGCTGCATGTCTGATTGACATAGAAATGTACGACGCAAAAAGAACAAGGACCCAGACCTGCTCCTGTGGTCTAAAGTACCCCGGGACATACAGGGGATTACTGCAGATCTGGGTTATGGCTTTTGGAGGGAATGTCTCATGAAACGCAATGAAAATGTAGCCATTAAGCGCTGAGCAGGTTCAGTGGAATCTGAAGGCCATGCTATGCGGCGCAGTGAGAGCTGAAGAAAATTTGACTTGTTCTTCTGCCTTCGGTCTTCAAAGATACAGTTACATACCATCACTGTCCAAAACTGTAACTTTACACGAAAAGGCAAAACCTTTTGCTTTTATTTCTGATGTAAAGAATGTTAATTCCAAGTCCAATTTCAGAGCAATATAATGGAAAACTTCAATTTACAAGTATGTAAATGGAAGAAAATGGAAGATAAATGTGTTATTTTTGGTTACAGCAAAGATGTCAGAATGTAATATCACCCTGGTGTGTAACTGTATACATGACTACTATTATTAATAATCATTATAATTAGGGTTCACACTATGTAATTATATTCTGAGAGTCTGTTATTTGTTGGTAATTGTGTGTTAATTGTTACAGCGTGTTATTTTATGTTAAGCGTTAACAAGTCGTCTGGTGAAACATTACTGCAGGTTTGGGTTTAGGGTTAGGATTTATAGTATCTACTATGCAAATTATTGTTCAGTTATATTTCATAAAAGGTCATTTAAAGACAAGGTGAGAATTTACAAAAGCAGAGGTCTTTCAAAACAAAGTGCAACGACAACAACAACAACAAAATAATAATAATAATATAAAGTCGAAGAAATAGAAACCTTATGGCAGAAGAAAAAATGTTGCATTTTATGGAATGAGATTTTATGCCAAACAATTTTGCATGGCTTTTACTGGTCCATTCATCATCAAATGTTCTCACAAGGCGAAGAACATGCTAATTTATGGTACCAACTCATGCACAAAAAACGATAAGCAGGCTTTGACTTGACACATATAATGAAGTGTATACTATATACAATAATTAAAAAAAGACTTTTATAACTGTATCAAAACATTGAAACATAGAACGTAAAAACAGTGTTGAGTCTGCAAGTCCATGTTGATAGTAGAATAGATCAGCATGTGGAACTGGACGTAGCTGCAGTCCGAATGTTCTCGAATGTTCTCATGTTTTTTCGTTTTGTTCTTCTTAAAGCCCTGTATTTTTATTACTGTTAATTAGTTTAAAATGAAATCAAAGTGTTTTCGGAGCATAGTTTTATATAATAAGTTTTATATAATAAGCATAGTTTTATATGATAAGTATAAAAGTGGATACATTTTTAAACAATCCACTCTGAATGACTTGCATTCTTTACATTTTAATGATTAAATTACAAAGTCATTTTTAAAAAAAATCTCCTCTAATTGATTGAATTGATCATATGACCTATGATTTGAAAAAGATATTGCAGACCAAAAAACTACTCTGCACTAACACAAGTTAGTTGCTTGGGGGTTGTCACAACCTTCACCCAGGCTACAATATAATTATCCATTTAGGGTAATAGTTTATAACAGTCTGAGGACTGTTCAGCAATCCAGACAGTCTGCATTGCTGAACAGTAAACGGACATAAGTGGATTGTTTGTTGATGTTTTTTGTAGCAGATCTTTTCAGGCATCATATTCAGTTGTATTACAAGTTTACACAAAGCCGCTGCAGATCATGCACGGCTCAGGAAGAAATACAGCAGGACGAGTTAAGACTCGCTTCACTTTTGGAGTGTTTTCCACCTCAGCGAGGAATTAATTGTTAATTTGTGCAGAAATCATCAGGAGACCCGCGACGTTGATGCGGGATTAGCATACCTTTCCCTTGGCTGAGCTTCAAGACTCTTCAGAGGTATAGAGGAAGGAAGCCAAAAACAATTGAAAAGCTAAATGAAAAACAAGTTGCATCCTGAAGTGTCTTAAATCCAAATGAAAAAGCAGAGTGCATGTTCCATATTCATGCTGATGCAAATTGATGCCTCATTTCAGAAAATGTGACTGGCATTGTAGGTCATATGTGCATATTTATGAATGACCAGTGTAATGAGCAGAGGTGTGGGTGAGAACCTTAACCCCCGAAATGCATATCAGGGTCACCACAGTTCTCATAGCAGAACGTGTAGAAATATTAAAGGACCGTCTCCTACAATTTCCGTGTTTGATTCTCCGCTTGGATGTATCAAAAACAGTCAGAATTAATGTTCAGAATTAAGCAGGCTGATTTTATTGAGTTGCTGACCTGCCATGTATAGGCTACAGCACCTACAAGACCTTGGTCATAATAAGATGAATGGATCGATACATGTTCATGAAATACACGAAATGAGCTCTGTTCCGATTGGCTGCCTTGTATTATGCATCATCCAATCTGAACCACTCCTTATAACTTCCGTGAATGGGTGGAGCAAAACTATAGGAAGCCAAATTGGTAAAGATTTGATTTTTTTGGGTAAGACATCACAAAAACAGTTATTTCAAAATGGGCTTTTTGGAGCTTGGTTTACAAATATGGACCGGGTTTGAGGTGTAAGTGTTACTTTTAAAAATTGTGAAAATTTGGTTGTACATGATATGGGCCCTTTAAAAGATGTCAACATTTTATAACCCTATTTTTGGTTGTTGTAGCTCATTTACCTCATTCAGCTTGAGTCCAGTCCGAGTCACAAACAGTTAAGAGTCCAATAGAGTCGTGAGTCAGTGAACATGCGCCTTGAATCCGAGCCATTGACTAAAGTTCCAGTCTCTTAGTCCTTCCCACACACAGTGACCGGGCTAAACCACAGGAGGGAGGCCAGAAGATGCATTGCTTTTGGCACTGTAGGGTAAAACAAGCCCTTTAACTGAATGAGGCGTTGAGTTTTTCAGTAAAATAAAATAATAGGACTGTCGTCAGGGGCCCTTGGGGCCTCCCAGCCACACCTTACGGCACCTCAGAATGAACACTGTCAGAAATCATGATCGCATATAGCAAACTGGTAACGCTCCTGCAGGACAAAACAAGCATTAAAGAGGTTCAGTCACTCTACTGGTCAAACTGGATGATGGTTGCTTTAAAAAACAAAACAAAACCTGCCTGAAAAAAACAGAACTTAGTGGCCACCTCCTTTGCACAGTCTCAACAAAACTAATTAAAATAGATCTGCCATCTGGAAACCGCCCGTAGCCAAAGCGTTCAGAGAGGAATAGCCTGATGTAACACGCGCAGAACCCAGGCCTCAGAGCCGCAGAAGAAAGCGACGGCCTTTGGAGCTGTCTTTCTACTTCCTTTTCCTCCATCTGGATGTGTCCGTGTTTGGCGAGAGCCAAAGCCAGCCTTCAACCCACATGGCCTGTTCCCAACTGTTAAACACACTCATGTGTTTGTCTCGCAGAACGCTCCAAATCTCCGCTCGGTGCTGTTGAAAACATTCACAACATCTAGAACGCTCTTCAGAGCACTTGGAAGGGATCTGAGGGCAATTTGGTAACAGAATAGTTCAGCACACACTTTTAAACTGACACACACTCACCACAACTACTGGACTCTCATAATACAGTCCCACTGCACAATTTTGCACTCCACATTCAAAATATCTCACTGCATCATTTTGCACTAGACATGCTATTAATACTGTAAATACTAAATATTTTAGTATATATATTTATATTTTAGTATATTTTAGTCTTTATACTAAGAAATAAAATATATAAATATATAAAATATATAATTTTTATACATATTTTCTTGACATTTTCCATGTTTTTATCTGTGCACTTTTCTATATATTTATGTAAAGTTGGGGGAACACGAGCCTAAGAATTTCATTACGGGTAATGATGCTACATTGTTATCTGAATATGACTAAAACTTGAAACTTGAAACAAAGTGTGGTCAAACAGATTATGTATTAGATTATGCATTTAAAATGTTTGCAATAAAAACAGTACTCACTGGGCTTTAAAAAGTGGCATTTCTATCTCCCATTAAACCTGTGGCCAGATTATATTATGAAAAATGAAAGTAATTAGTTCAGCTATTTAAAATAATACTGTAGTACTTGCGTCTTGGTTCCTACCGTCTGCCGACTCAGCTGAACTCAGCAGTATTTACACTTGGCCCTCTCTTGGTCATCACCCGCCTTGGTCTTGAGTCCTAGTATGATTAAAAAAAACATGAATTTGTATTAACTTTGTTTTACCATTGAACAGTGCAACTCAAACCCAGACCATTGCTTCTGTATGTGTTTGATTTAGCCAATTAACATAGGAATTGGTTGGATTCATTTAGAGCAGGAACTGAATGCCAAGAATCTCAAGGCGCCAATGCAAAATCATCTTCTGAAAAACTGAGAAATCCTCCCCCCATTTGACTAAATTTAGAAATGGACTGTTATATATTTGTAAGTTTTAGTTGATGGTGTGTTTGCAGTTGGGTACCCCTGGCCAAATGTTCACCCACTATTACTTTATATTTGATTAAAATACAAATAGAAAAATTGTGGCAAAAATGTGCAAAAGTATGGACAGAAATGTTTCAGAACTTTAAGCATCAGCTGATTCAGGACTGATTAAACAGGTCAAGAATTACCATTGGGGATTGCTAGTTTATAAAAATTGGGAATTCCAGAATTTGGTTCATACTGGGACTCAACAGCTGCTTCTCAGAGCAATTGTTTGCAAATCTGAAAATGATTTAAAATTGATAACCATATGGCAAGGAATATTATCGAAAGAAGTCAAAGCAGTTTCAACTTGCTATGGCTGTGAAACACGAAAGCAGATTTAGGCGACACAGAACGGAGGTGCACTGCCAGGTGCACAAATGTGATTTGCAGGAAAGAGTCATCTGATCAAACCTGATGAAAAAGTAAACATCTGAAGTTTGCAAAACAGCATCCAGAAAAGTCACAGGCATTTATTAAGGATGACGGTGGACTTTTTATACTTTGGGGTTTGTGTTGTAGCCAGTAGCACAGGAACCCATGCATGCTTCAATGGAAGAATGGTTGGAATCCACTTACTATCAGCAAATTCTGGGAGCAAATGTGACACAGTCAGTCAAAAAACTGTAGTTGAAATAAGGCTGGCATCTACAACAGGACAGGTACCCAAACCATACATCAGAATCCACCAACTACTTAAAGAAATGCAGGTTTTGAATAGATCTTCAGAAAGAAATATGCTGCGTACGTTTAGCCACAAGGAAGTTATTAAAAATAGACACTTGCTGTTTTAACTGTTTCATTTTTTGAGCAAATATAAGGTGACTGTGTTTTTAGAAAATGTTGCTTTTAAAAATATAATATAATTTGTTTACTTCATATAACTTCAAAAATCAACAGAACATGTAGCACAAAACTAAGTAGAAGAGGAGATTTTACTGAATGGATATATAAAATAAAATAAATAAAAAAACAGTCCTGGCAGGCTCCCCTTGATGTCTCTCTCAAGCATGGCCAGCATCTGAATGCCTTTAATCCTGGCTCATCGATCAAGCCCCACTTTAGTCTTGATAAAAGAGCCATTTCTCAAAGTCCCAGCTTTCCTCCCTTTGTTGCCCCCCTCCACAGCACACCTCCCCCTGCTGCTGCACGTTGAACATCGGATCTATCTGCGAGAGAGCTGTTTTGTCAGCAGTGTGACTGGATCTAAATCACACGTCGCATATCAAAAGCTGCCCCTTGAAATCCAGTGCCAGAGAAGATGACTCCATTTGACAGAGTTCCAGAGAGGCTCTCCAGTTACGTTACGTTTTTAAGACCAACATGCCCCCCTCCACACACACACCGCTAAGTTATGGACGGTGCGGTCAGTCACCAGCACATTCTTGAATGGTGACACATCTACAAATCTACACACCTTTCCAGACATGAGCTCTTCTAAATGACCAGGGATCAGCACAGCAGTACAATAGTGGACTTAATCTGGATCAAATGTCAGGCTCAATATGCTTCATAAATCACACTGAAACACATTTGAGGCGCCATATTGAACTTTTTCTTGTATTTTCTTTTGTGCTTGAGGGCCCTATAATCCAAATGTCATTTCTCTCTCTGGTTGGGTAGGATAGCCCTCCCATTACTCAGTTAGTGAGTGGTGTGCGTCTGTTAACTGCTGTAACAGAATTGGCACCTCGTGTTCTCCTCCAAGTGTGTTGAGGTGTCCAATAATGTCTCATTACCAGTAGTTGGAAAATATGTGGTGGTGCTTCCCATGACTGAAAGGAAGAAGTGCTAGCCCTGACTTTCCAAGTGTTGAGGATGTCATGTGATGGGACATAATTCATTTGTGATTGGAATCCCAGCTAGCTGGTGGGATCTCCTAAACAGAGGAGAATACTCCAAAAACAATAAAAGAAATCCATAACTCTTAAGCAAGTGAACTTCATCAGTCCAAACACAACTGCTGGGTCTAGCAGCTTTCAAAAACTACTATTTGACATACAGGGGTCCCTGGGATGGCTGTGATACATGAGCCTCAAAGGGGTAAAAATCTTAAAAAATACAGGTGAAATTGCTGAAATGTATTTTATTACAAACAAAACTGATGCGTCTAATGGCTACTCAATTCCTTTATGAATTGCAGGTGGTCTCAAGGGCTCTGAGACCTCCAAGTAACACATGAGCCCCATTCCAAAAGCCTCAAAAGCAACATTTAGGGGAGAAATGCTCTGAGACTATAAGTGAAAGGGTTTAAATACATGTTTGCTTAAGTTGATGTTCAGTTTATCAACTTGTTTTGCCAGTTTCATCAATTGCCAGTGTGTCCCAAGAAAAGCGGAGGGACCCTCAATATCCACCAGATATTCCTCACACTGCTATAACAGTCCCAAACAAGGAGAATCATTTCAGTGGTGCAGCAGATCCAGATGATACACCCCAGAAAATCAAATACTGTTTCTCGACTGGAACTGCGAAAACAGAAGAGAAAAACTTTGAGGTACATTTTAATTGCTTATCTGTCTGGTGGTGATTTTGAATAATGAGTCACGAGTTATGAATAATGTGATTTGCCAAGGGACATCAATGCAAAGCTTTGCTGCCAAGAGCTAAAATTTCCCGTTGTCGAATTAATCAGTGGTTCATTCGTTTCCTGGCAAAGGAGCTAATGTTTTGATCAGCTGGTCCTAAAACAATGCGACATTGGCACCTCTGCTTTAACAGTCACAACAACATCAAGCAGTTGCTGCAGAAAATTCAGACCCACATTGTTATTTTTTTTTCAAGCCAGTTTTGTGGTGTGAAAGCTGAGACGTGACTAGAACTGAACACTTAAAGCACTTGTTAATTGCTTTAATCAACACTGAGTCATTGTTTTTTTGGAAAAACATCAGATAGAATCTACTGTCAAAACTGTCCCAAAGGAAAAACCATCTGCATATCCACTGCATAGCAACTGATCAGATGAAAAATGTAAATGTGAAAAGTGTAATGTACGTCCAATATGTGGTTAATCAGTCAACCCAGACAACCAGTCATCATACAATGTGCATATGTGTGTGTGTGTGTGTATAATCCATTGGATTTAACATATATATAAAATCCTTGAGGTCCATAGAAAAACTATAAAAGTGAACATGTCTTTCTTGATCAACAAGGTAAAAATCTATTTTTTTTTGCAAATCTATAACTTTAATCTGTTAAGCACCGTGTTTTGGCAAATCATTTTTCCACACTGAAAGAAGCAGCAGTATCTACAGCCACGATGAAGACTTCAGATTTCCATAGCGTTTTATCCAGCTTGGACTTGCACACTGACAGCTCTGTATGTCGCATGCAAACACCCATGCCATGGCAGCCTTTCTTCACGTCCATCTCTCTCTCTCCGTTTTACGAGGGACCCCTATCAGATTCTTCCAGGGCCCCGAGATCAAACACTGGCCGTCCTGGAGACGAGGTGGCGTCGGCGGATCGCTGAACGATAAGATCATGATCAGAAATGCAAATGAAACCTGAGGCGAGAACCCAGAGCACAACCAGTCCCCAGTAAAAAAGAAAGATATACGGCACAGTTTACATGGAAATGAACTGGATGTGACGTATTTTGAGACGCCTGGCTCAGAATATAAAATGCTGATGTCCGAAGCAGCTTAAAAAGAGATCACGGTTTACACACCATCTACAAAATTCCTCATTACAGTGACTTTTAACTTTTAGTTTACTTTGGAAATGAGTTGTAAAGCCACCATTTGTTTGTCAGCCATATGTGCTATTCAGGTGAGATTAGTGGACTGTAAGCATTACCAATGTTCACAGTTTAATCCTGTTCAAATCTGCCAAATCAGTCCTGTTTATGGGCTGGGTGGCTTTTAGTTTAGGGCCTCCCGCGCTGATCGGCGCATCGTCCCGCTGTAACCCAATCACACTCAGGTTTTCAAAAAAAGTTCTCCGCCAGGTCATCTTTGGGCGGGCTTGTCTGCATTTTCCTCTCGGACAGTGCCATCACGACGCCACTCTTAGTATTCGATCTTCTGATAGGCAGAGAATGTGACCGGCAAATCTGAATCTACATTCAGTAACTGTCCTAGAGAGTGGTCCGGTGTTAGTTTGATGATAGATTTCTACATTTGATCATGGTATGAGATCTTAAGGATACATCGTAAGCACAGTTGGTAAACGCATCCAGTTTCCGATCGATCTCTGTTAGTGGCGAGAAAGCAGACACACCCATCATATTAGAATGTTGATTTAAAATGTTTGATGTCAAATAATCCCTGTG
>JBBPCY010000002.1:4142813-4161060 GCA_037974405.1 Brachyalestes nurse | reverse complement strand
GAGAAATATTGTCAGCAGTTCTTAAAAACGAAGGCAAAGCTGTTCAGTTCAATACTTGCAGCTATAAAAGATAAAACCTGAGATACCTGAGATATCTGGACTGTATATTTGCCTATTGAATGAGAACTTTGTGAAGTTTTGTTGATTCCTGGTGTACCAAGCGTTTTTTGATATGTCCTTCCTGCCTTTTGTGATTGTGACTGTTTTATATTTTGACTCGTGTCTCTAAACCTCTGAAACTCCTGATCTCCGTTTTTGTATAGAGTTTTTCTTTGATTGGATTCTGTTTTTTGCATCAACATTTCTCCCTGCGAGACTGGAGTGTGTTTTTAGTCCTCTATGCAATACCTGTTTACCAACTCTTGACCTGGAACTGTATGTACTTTAAGAAATGAAATGAAATTTCTGAGTAAACCTGCACTTGAGTCCTCGCCCCTGTCAGTCCTTACAGCATGCAGGGCATCTGAGGATAGAACAGTGGAAAGAGCGCTTACTTGATCAAATTCACCACAATTTCCATCTTCAGCATTACATATAAAATGTCAGAAGAGATGTGGAGGTTTTCCACACTGGAGAAATTCAGCTGGTTTGGATCTTTATGACACATTTCAAATTCGAGCCAATCTGAATGACCTCGTTTGCACCACAGCAACTGAATTATGCTGAAATTTGGAAAACTCCATTACATTCCTCATGTCGGTGTCAAATTCACTACGAAACCAAACCTCTTAATTTTACCCCTTAAAATTACCTTAAATTGTACCTTAATTTGATTAAAGGGTAAAAGTACTGAATTTTCCCCTTATTTTTTCAAATTTGCCCCTTAAATAATAGAACCTCCTGAATTAACAACTGAAGGGGTTTCACACACATGTTAAAATCTTATTTTAAGGTAAAATGAAGGGGTCGGTTTCACAAATTCAGAATCAGAATCAATATCTGTATTGTCATTGTAACAGGTACCACGAAATTAGGTGCAAAGAATTACAAAGGAAATACTGAATAAAATAAGAAACTAAAATTGGAAATTGAATAGAAAATAGAAAACATATATATGTAAGGGTGTGTGTGCCTATGTATATATATTAGGGCTGTAAAGCGATGAATTAAAATTAATTAGTTAATTGCAAATCTGGAAAAAAATTAATCGCAATTCTAAGTCAACCCATTATATAATATATAATAAACACACTAAGTCATCAATTTTACAAAGAAGGCTTTGTTTATTTGTTTATTTGTTCATTTGAGACCCCCTCCCTCTGCTGTCGCTGATAGTGATGTAGTACTTCAGTGGTAACTGAATTCACTTTTGCAAAGCACACATATTACCCTTGTCTTGTCCAAATCCCCCTCTGGTAGTAACAAAGCGAAATTGTCCAATTAACAGCATGTGTTTACAGCATGGGTGACCAGATGTCCTGCGTCTGGCCAGAATTTTAGAATCGTCCAGGATTTTGAGCTGCCTAAACATTCGTCACGTCATGGGCATGTCTCATAAACTAAAAGTCCAGAACGGCCGTCGGGTGCACGGCCATCGGGCCAAGATGCGTATAAAACATATCAACCACACCCCCCAAACGGCAACCCCACCACCCGGACCACAGCTGTCGACCGTAGATGCGCATATCCCCCCCGGGACACGCCTGAACCTCGGTACTTCTCTGCCCCAACCCGCAACCATGCCGAACACCCCCCGGACCACGGCCGACCTGGTAAAAAAAAAGTCCGCTCTAAGGTGTCCTCTTTTTTCACAATCCCAAATCTGGTCACCCTAGTTTATCTTCCATCGCTAGCTTGACTGAGCCCTAATATATACATATATATACATTTTGTGATTAACTGCATAGTTATACGCAAAATTCAATAATCAATTCAAAAGCAGTGTATTGCACACCTTGAATTTTAAAGTACTGCTGTATGAACAAAAGTGCAATAACATTTGGTTTGCAAATACAGAGCTTTTAAACAGTAGTTACAAAGTTACAGTTAAAATGTTTCTTGCAAATGTGAACTTAAACAACAAATCTAAAACCAAAGCTATCTGCCACTGCAGGGTATTCATGTTTTTTCTAGTTTGTTATTTAAAAACAAGTTCCCCTCAGAGTCCAGAGCATGGGGGGCGGAACCATTATAGCAGCTGCAAAGGGGGACCAGCTTCATTTTAAAATCTACGAATCTAAATGCAGTGTTATTAAAGTCTCTTTTGGTGTAATGGTCAGGCATCCCAATACTTTTGTCCATATAATGAGTAATGGGACGCCTGTCCAAAAACCAGCCGACACATACAGCGCTCGCATTACTTCGGTGAAAGCATTGAACTTTCCAAATAAAAGGATTTTTTAAAAACCTGTTCTAATGGGTGTTTGTCGGTGTTAAGTAAACAATGCGTTAACGTGATAATAACACGTTAACATGACCAGCCCTAATATATATTGTTATTTACTTTTATGGATTGGACCAAACCCATAAATGTCCACTATTTTTCAATTCACTTTATTCAAGTCCTCATAAAGGGTTAATATATTTAGTTTTCATGATATGCCAAGTCACATGCATGAACCGCATGCAATCATAATTCTACCAGGGCCTGTATGGAAGCTCATCAAATCAGCCGCACATCAGTCAGGGTTTTGGCAAAAAAAAGATCATAAAAATTGCACATTACCTTGCAGCCTTTTGACAGAAGCTAAGCCGAGTGGGCGTCAGGAAGCAGATGAGTTATAGGCCACTGCAAACGAGTTGTAAACCATACCTAGTGGTGAAAATCCAGGCAATGTATGATGTGAAGTCTGAACTTGCTCCTGTCAAGCTTTCAGAAGCGAAGAACCTGCCAGCGCTGTTGGACAGATGGTAATTCTTCATTGAGTTTAGCTGTTATTGTTGGCCCTAAACCATGCAGGCTAGGTGTCTTTTATGAACATGTACTAAGTGCCACTTTGCCTTCATAACACCTTACATGACTGATCTCTTTATGTTTATATGTGCAGTATGTGTGCTTCGTTAAAGGGGAGTTCTAATAGTTTTGTATTTTGTAAATTTGTAATTTTTGTAATTCAGTATTAAGTCCAGACAGATATGCAAGGTGGTCAGTGGGAACCATTCGTGTGTGTGTGTGTGTGTGTATGTGTATGTGTGTGTGTGTGCGTGTGTGTCTGTGTGTGATACGTTTGGGTGTGATCCAGGGCATAAAGAAAAACATATTCAGCAACTTATTTTTGCTGCTATTGTTATTTGTTGTTTATTATGCTCTCATTACACTTTAATTATTTATAAACGTTACAGACAGTAAGTTACAGTAAATTAATATAACAAATGTTACACACAACAAATTAAATCTCACAAACAAATTAAATTATATTTGGCGCCCTCCTGATGTGCTTCTATAGGTCAGTTAACAGTAGACCATACGGGTCTGATGGTGCTGTTACACCTGTCATTGCTTTTAGACTCTTGTTTTGGAAAATATATCCCATATGTGTTTGACTTGTGAAGTTTTAAAATAAAAAAGTAAAAAAAATGTTGTATTCGATATAGTTTTGGGCATTAGTAGGATATCCAGTGATAATGATGTTACCAATTGAGTGAAGAGTGAGTTCAGAGGAAATCCACTGCTGGTGCTGATAATTTTCATGTTAGCAAACAATGACCAATTTTGTTACTTAAAGCAGCTGTTGGCCAATTTTCTCATGCATGCCTAACCTCTTGAGATTGTGTTTCAATCCCCTTCTTTGAACAGACAGGCTATCTCGACTGCTTCAGCGGCAGAGTACTTGGTGAAATGAAAAAAAAAAAACAACAGGGTTTCTGCTGGATGGAAATTGCATAATCTCTATTTGAATAGAGAGTGTGGGCTGCAGGAAGTGCAGCATGGATAATAGATGACTCTCTCTAGCTGCAGGATTTAGATACAACGCGTTGGGTCAGGGTGAAGGGTGCTGTGACCCCCTCGCCAATCCCCTTCCCCAGTGAAACATACAGCTGTAGGTCGATGGCTGGGATATTTCTATTGGCTCCATCATAGCAGGCTCTTCAGGTGCTAAAAGCTAGCGCTGGGCCCTGCTGTAGGCAAGTAGGCTTCTGAGTGCTTGGTTTGAGCCAAACCATATTAAAGCAATAAGAGGCTGTTTATGACCACGGCATGATGTCAAATGTAATAATGCACCAATGTTTAATCAGTCATCTTATTTGTTGTTAAGAACAATCAGTTCCTAAAACATTACAAGGTCTGTAGGCACACGCTCAGTGATGTTGTGTCTGAAATCGGTGGTTATATCAGGCTCTGTTTTTTGGGAGAACTTCACTCATGATGGAAGAACATTGCTGAGAGGACTAGTTGCTCAAGATAATGGTGCTGATTGCAGAAGATACTGGTGTAGTATGATTAGTTCTGGATCATCTCTAAGGTATTGGATCCACTATCCAACTGTCATTTTTGTTCCAATTCCTATTCTTTATTTTCCTATTCTTCTAGCTGACGCTTGGCATTGGGCATGGTGACCTTGTGTGTCTGTTTCAGAGCATCCCATTCTATTAGCAATGATTTTTTATGAAGATTACCCAAGCTGTCTGCACAACTGTGATGGTCTTTGTCAGCAACTGTGCATTTATCTCCTACCATATTGCTTTCGTATTATTGAAATCATTGATTTAAAACTAATGAACGAAGATAGCAAGCCTCCAAGCAGCGGCGTGAACCATTCTGTTGAATTAAGCATTGAACATGGTTGTTTTACTGGATAGGAGCTTTCGGATCAGCAGTTGTTTGAAGTAATGGTTACACTGGATAGCTGTTAAAAATATCCAACAAGTGCCTCTGACAGTCCATCAGCAGGTAGTCATTTGAAGTGGTGAAGCCTTCCTTTTAAAAGGTGGGTTGAGGGGCTGGGGGGCTTGGAGGGGAGTGTGATGGTTTTACGCTTCGACATCAAAAACAACGAAAATAGTTGGAGGGTTAGCCCTGGCTCCATTTGAAGTGCGAAGATCAAGTGTTTTTTTTTCACTGGTGAAACATATTTGTAGGCTTATGAGAAGAAAGCCCCCTCTGAAAGGTAGCCTCCAGCCGGCATGTTTTATACCTGCTGCTCTAGTCTCACTTGCTTTTATAGCACAAATGATTTTATTTTGTTCGACCACATGAACGCCTGCCATTATTTGTTATCAGGTCATTCCTAATCCATGATACAAATGGCCTGTTTTTAGGGAACCACACGAGCACAGAACCTATAGGGATGCACAAAAATAAAGGCCACTCATAAATTATTCAGCAAGCTTGTGACTACATCATGCAAGAGTGAGTAAGATGCATTCCACATGCTCCTGCCTATAAATATCATCGTTACAAACATGATAAGGTAAAAATAGGAATGCCATCATGCAAGCCAGGTTCTGCTGCTGCCCCCATCATTATTTTCCCCTAACCTTAAAAATCCACAGAAAAGATGCCATAGGTTTAAAAGTCATTGGATATATAAATACATGAAATGAAACTTCATCAGTGGAAATGATGGTTTTTAAAATGCATGTTATGTAAATAAATACAAATTCGCGCTTTGAAACTTGTGAAACAGGAAATCAGTAGTGACTGAAAACATGCTTTATATTCTTTTTATTTAGAAAGTGTTATCTTTAATGTGTCACGTGCTTTTTCTAAAATATCCATTTCATCCATACAATGGAAAACCAAAATTATCCTCTGTGATTGGAAAGATATATTTTTGTGATGATTTTGTAATGTCCACTGTGCAGTTTATACAGTCCATACATGGATGCTAAGCTGCAAAAACAACCCATTCGGAACTACTTATCTTTGTGATGTCAGAACTATCCTATTTACACATATTCACCTATTTAGTCTATGGCAGTTTAGCCCCACCCATTTACACCAAAGTTACGACTGGCAAGAAGTAGAATTGTTTTAGCCACTTTGGGTCAAATCATTTGATAAGATAATACTAAAGCTAAAGGTGTAACGTTAGAGATGGGGAAACTGCTCAGTAGATGATGTGAACAAATATTGGCTTGTTGTGAATAAGCTCTACAATAAATAAATCTTCACTGAGCTCTGGAAAGGGGTAAGATGTTTGAGGTGAACTCACAGACAAAACATAACTGGGTGCCTTTTGAAATGTCCACAAATTAGATCAGTGTTTTGACTGCTGCTTGTTTATATACTCAGGTCACAATTACTGCTTCTTCTCCTCCACTCAATTCACAGCCAGGAAATTTGTGAAGAACAAAGTGAGGCTTTCAAAATACATACAAATGCGTGAGCATGGTGCGTTCGCAACATTCATGCACTGATCTACTGAATCTGCTTCGCATGCTTGTATTGTTTGCCTACAGTGAAACCAGAATCACTGCTACTTTGACTTATAATGAGGTACACTCTTTGTATTTGGCAAATGAGTCATCTAAATGCTGTTGTTTTCCAAAATAAAAAAAGCTCGATTCTACTTATAGTCTACATTGATAACAATGTCTTCATAGCAAGTTTTTAGAGGCTAGATGTGATCTAGTAGTAACAAAATGTAATGATGTGAGCATCAAGGCAAGCAGGATGTAATCACTGGATCCCCAGAGTTTATCACCATAGAACAAATAACAAAAGCACAAAAAATGAGGAATCTGGGGTACAAGTAAACACAAAAAAACCTCAAAAAACAAGTTGTTCAAAGGGATCGCAAGAACAGGAGCACCACAGAAACAAAGAGGAAAACCAGAAATCCAAAAGCAAATTTTACCAAGCACATAGTGGTTTTACAACCCACAAACACAGACTAAAATACAGTGGTATTTATACTGATTAAGGAAATGAATACATCTGGACAGGGGTGGAGACATGAACACGTGAACGGGGGACAGGGCTAAGGTGGAGCTAAGACCAAAACAACACATACTCACATGTAACAGACACAACGACATAGACAAGTAAACAGGGAGAAGACAGACCATTACAAAATGCCAAAAAACAGGGAATGGACAGGGAGAACAGTACCAATCAAGCACCTACAAAACAGACCCGCTTTACTATGATTTTGAAAGGAATATGTACTGATCAGCCATTACATTAAAACCACCTGACTAACACTGTGTAGGTCTCCCTCGTGCCACACAAACAGCTCTGACCCATAAAGGCATGGACTCCACAAGACCTCTGAAGGTATGCAGTGTTATCTGAACAAAGATGTTAGCAGCATGTCCTGTGAGTCCTGGGTTGGGTTCGCCCAGCACATTCCACGGATTTGGAAACCAAGTCAACAAGTTGAACTCTTTGTCATGTTCTTCAAACAATTCCTGAACAGTGTTTGCAGTGTGGCAGTGCTTCTTATTCAGCTGGAAAAGGCCACTGTCATTATGGAATATTATTGCTGTGAAGGGGTGAACTTGGTCTGCGGCAGTAGGTGATTTGTGTCAAAGTAACATAAACATGAATGCAAGACCCAAGCTTTCCCAGCAGAGCATCACCCAAAGCATCACAGTCCACCAGCTTACCTTCTTTCCATAGTGTGCCCTGGTGCCATCTCTTCACCAGGTAAGCAATGCCCATGCACCTGGTCATCCACATCATAACTGACCCTTAGAACTCAAATAAAATCAAATAAAACAGTGTAAAACAGTGCGGGTTTTTTCCACACCCACATGTGGGTGGAGAATATCCTGAAAGTTCTTCTGGGTTCAAAAATCTTGTGTTTTTTCTGTTCGTTTTTAAAACCTAAAATAATTTGATCTTTTTTGTTCTTAATGGGCATTTGCTTGTAACGGCATTTTTAAAATCCAAGTAGCGGTTATTATTTCTAAATGTTTTATAAATTACAACAACTTTGGTTCTATGTGACATAGGAGCTTGTGTATAAGGAGTATGAATACATTTTACCATTTGTTGTGCTGCTGGCCTGGATCCATATCGCTCACATTCTAAGAGTTAATCAGACCAGGTTACCTTCTTCTATTCAGTGGTCAAGTTCTCATGCTCATATGCTCATAGTAGGTGCTTATTCACTCTCACTTCGGTCATTTCTTTTTTAATCTTTTAATATAACTGAATTACTGCTTTATACAACTATTAGAGCTTTTAAAGCAGGTCTTAAACATGACAGACAGCTATTTTCACATCACTGGTACAGTGTCAAAGGCAGCAGTGTCCCTTGCTCTGGACACTGTTTCCGTTTCTGTTCCTTTCTCTTTACGATTAAAGACAAACATAATACCACATATGAAGTATAACAAAATACTGTGAGGGTGTTTCTTTTCATAAAGTGGAAGAGTGCTTTCATACCACATGTAAGGTGACACCAAGCTTCAGGATGCAGCCAGACCCTTCTCAGATGAACCACTACCGCAAGTCAATTTTTTTGGTTAATTTTATAAAAAGTGCAACTAGGAACTGTTTTGTCTGATTGCTTTTTATATAGGAACAGGATATGTTTCAACTGATTGTACATGCTGGACCCCTGCATTGATTCCTAATGCAGACCTTCAGCTTACTCAGTAAAAATAATTCAATTGAATCAATTTCAGTACTGACCAAAAAATTTCCAAAATTGTGTTTGAATTCCCAGATCGCTCAGCCACAGATCACTCTGTGAGGGGAAAAGGTGAGATATGACTTTTTTGCCCCCTTTTTCGTAGAGGTTTAATGATGATACACAATACCAAGCAACTATCACACCCAAACACCCAGCTCATCTTCATGCTCTCTGGCACGTTGACATTTCCACTAATTGAATAAATGGACACTTTGTAGGACCTTTGTGGTCCAATAATGTTGTCCCATTTAAAGGTCAGCGTGTGACCTTAAGCTCCGGCCTAATTTGAAGCCAGTTGTGAAACGCCTTGGTCAGGTTAAACACTGTGCTGGTTTGTATGGGGAAGCTTCAGAGAGTGGCAGAGCATTCACTCAGGAGCCATTAGATCTACTGATGATGTAAATAGAAAGCCTTCAGAATTCCAACAAGGCATGCTGAGGGCTAAGACAACCATATCTCAAAGAGACTGCTGGGATAGCATATGCATGATGAAAGTATTTGATTTACATTGGTTTTAAAGGAGGTTGGTATGGAGATCAGGACTTATTTCAATATAAAACAGTACTTTTCCGCAGAATCTCAAAAAATGCTATACAAAACAATGTATAACAATTTCAGAGGAAATGCACCTCTGGGGTCCATTTAGTGGCTGATTCCTCTTACTTAGCACCCATGATAGTGACACATATTTATGGTGTGTCACCATACTTTTGTAGCTCTGTAAGCACATAAAGAGCTGAGCCTAGGATGGCACACCAGCTTTCTGTGAAACAAATTGCATAAATACCTATTCCCTGGCTAACCAAGGACAAACCTCATTTCCAAAAAAGTTGGGACTTTTTATCCAAAAATGCAGTAAAAACTAAAATCTGTAATTTGGTAATGCACTCAAACTTTTATTTAACAGGCAAAATGACAAAGAAAAGATGTTCAGTGTTTTCACTGACAAACTTTATACTATTTGGTCAACCTAAACAAATTTAGAAATTGATAACTGCAACACACTCCAAAAAAGTTGGGACAGAGGCAAGTTTACCACTGAGTCACATCCCGTTGTCTTTTAATTATGCATCTTAATCTTATGGAAACTGAAGAAACTAATTGTTACACGTCTGCAAGTGGAATTTTTGCCCATTCTTGTTGTATACAAGACTTGACCTGCTTAGTCTGTGGTTCCTGTTGTCTGATTCTCCTCTTCATGATATACCAGACATTTTCAATAGGAGACAGATCTGGACTGCAGGCAGGCTAGTCAAGCACATGTACTTTATGTCTACGAAGCCACACTTTTGTAATTTGTGCAGAATGAGGCCTAGCATTTCCCTGCAGAAATATAATGGAGTTTCTCTCACAATTCTCTAAAATTCCAAAGAAAGCCTCTGCATTAATAGTGACTTCAAATATATACAGATCCCCCATGCCATGGGCACAGATGCACTCAATTGCGCAGGCGCGAGCCTGCTGGCGTGTGTCGTGACTGCTCCGTGTCTTGTCTTCGTATTTTAGTGTTTTAATTTTTTCCCCCCAACTTTGTACAGTGAACTCAGTTTATTTAGTATTAGTAAGGTGTGCCCTCTCTAATCATGTGGGTAGAGAGAGTTATTTCAATGTTTATTTTGTGTACGAGTCTTTGTTTTGGCTGGCACGCTGCTAATGCTAATGCAGCTAGCATCGACCCGGTCTTTGTCTACACGCGCGACCAGCTGATCTCGCTGAGGCAGGCAGCTCCGGACCACAGCGCGGTCCTCTCGGACATCCCTGTGGAGTTACGGAGGGGAAAGACCAAGAGAGGATGCCGTGGTGGAGCAAAGGTGCTTGGGAAAAGAGCGGTGAGTAATGGGAAACAGCCTGGTGAGCAGGGAAGGAGATACAAACCATACCTCCCATCTGTTCTTATGGGCAACGTGAGATCACTGGACAACAAAATGGATGAGCTTACGGCTCGGGTCAGACACAACAGAGAATTTCGTGTGTGGTTTTCAGTTTGATGTGCTTTACTGAAACATGGCTGCATGAGCGCATTCCTGAACCTGCCATGTACGTTGCTGGCTTTTCGTTTGCACTGGCAGACAGAACTCAGCGTGAGAGTGGAAAGATCAAGGGGGGCAGAGTCACTCTCTTTGTGATTGAGAGATGGTGCCACCTGAGTCACATTGTGATCAAGGAACGCGTCTGCAGCCCGGACATTGAACTGTTAGCTGTGGGGCTACGTCCGTACTATCTGCCCAGAGAGTTCTCATATGTTTACATTCCTACATCGGCCAACGCGACGACGGCATGTGACGTCATTCACTCCGCGACCGCTAGACTGCAGACAATTCACCCAAGTGCTTTTGTCTTAGTAACTGGCGATTTCAACAATGTCTCCCTTAACAAGACGCTGTCACACAGTTTGTAGACTGCCCTACCTGAGAAAACAAGACACTGGATTTGCTGTATGTTAACATCAAAGATGCATACAGCTGCACAGCCATCTCACCTCTGGGCAGATTGGACCACAACTTGGTGCACTTCAGCCCACTTACCTACCACTGGTCAAGAGGCAGCCAGCCACAATCAGGACAGTGAGGGGGTGGTCAAAGGAGGCAAGTGCAGCCCTGCAGGACTGCATGGAGACTACAGACTGGGAGGCCCTGTACGAGCCACATGGAGAGGACGTTGACAGACTGTGTCACTGACTACATCAACTTGTGTGTGGATAACACTGTACCAGTGAAATCCATACGCTGCTTCCCCAACAACAAGCCATGGGTCACCAAGGACGTTAAAGCCCTCCTGAATGAGAAGGAGAAAGCATTCAGGTGAGGTGACAAGGAGGCAGCCAAGGAAGTACAAAGGCGCTTGTCAGTGAGGGTTAAAGGAGGGAAAGGACAGATACAGGAGAAAACTGGAACAAGAGCTGCAGCAGAATAACAGCAGATAAGTGTGGAGGGGCATGAAGAACATCACCGGCTTCAAAGCCAGCAGCCTTGGGACTGATGGTGATGTTGAGAGGGCCAATCAGTTTAATCTATTCTTTAATAGATTTGACAGCAGGCCTGTTTCCAGCATCTCCAGCTCCAGCACAGCCCATATTGCACCCAATGCACCTGCTCCCTCCATCACTGTCAAGCCAAACTGCAGCTCTCCATCCTTCCTCTCTCCTTCACCCTCTCCCACCATCGTACCAGCCAGAGCCTCCACCTCTTCTCCTGCCACTGCTGACCTTGACAAACATAAACCATCCATCACCATCACCGAGGACCAAGTTAGGAGAAAACTTTGCAGACTCCATCCGGCTAAAGTGCCAGGCCTAGATGGCTTAAGCCCACAAGTACTCAAGCTTTGCGCCTCTCAGCTATGTGCAGTACTGCTGAGGATCTTCAACCTGAGCCTTAGTACCAAGAAAGTACCTGTGCTGTGGAAAACATCATGTCTGGTTCCTGTTACAAAGAAAGTGAGACCCAGTACCTCATCAGACTACAGGCCAAGACTGGAGTGGACAATGCCATCATCTACCTGCTACACTGGGCCTACAGCCATCTTGACAAGCCAAGTGCATCCCTGAGGATTACATTCTTTGACTTCTCCAGTGCCTTCAACACCATTGAGCCAGCCCGGCAGGGGAGCAAACTGTCTGCTCTGCAGGTGCATGCCCCCCTAGTTGCATGGTTTTGGACTACCTGACTGATAGGCCACAGTACGTGCGACTACAGGGATGTGAATCTGACACTGTGTTGTGTAGCACTGGAGCTCCTCAGGGAAGTGTTCTGTCACGTTCCTCTTCACCCTGTCCACATCTGACTTCCAATACAACACAGAGCGCTGCCATCTGCAGAAATTCTCAGATGACTCAACAGTAGACGGATGTATCAAGGGTGGGGACGACTTGAATACAGGATGGCTGTGGACAGTTTTGTAGACTGGTGTGAGCTGAATCAACTGCAGCTCAACATCTAAAAGACAAAAGAACTGGTGGTGGACTTGTGAAGATCACGATCTCCTGTCACTCCCCAGTCCATTAAAGGGGTGGATGTGGAGATTGTTCAGGACTACAAATACCTGGGTGTACACATTGACAATAAGCTGGACTGGTCTAAGAACTTCCTACGTAGACTCCGATCTTTTAGAGTCTGCGACACCATGATGCGAATGTTCTACGAGTCTGTTGTGGCCAGTGCCATTTTCTAGGCTGTGGTGTGCTGAGGTGGCAGCATGAAAGAGGCAGACAGGAAGAGACTTAACAAACTGATCAGGAAAGCTGGCTCTGTGGTGCGTGAACTGGATAGCATGGAAACCGTGGCTGAAAGGAGAACATTCTTTCCCACTGCCATAAGACTCTACAACTCCTCCCTCAGTCACACACCAACACAATAATCTGTGCAATAGCCTGCTGCTGCTACTTTGTGTTTATTTATTACGGATTTAAAAAACTATCATTGTGTGGAGAACTATGTGCATTATTTTTACTGTGCAATACTATGCAATGTTCTTACCAGGTACCAAATAGTATGTGCAATATCGTATGCTGTCCTCTATATGGTGCTAAATCATTTAATTACTGTAATATCTTATGTGCAATATTACTACATATATTCATATTATGGTTGTTTTCTTTCCACTGATTTTTTTTTAATTCAGATTTTATTTTATTTTATTTGGATTTTTATTAGATTCTATTTAGACTTATATTAGACTTATTTTATTTATTATATTATTGAATTTTATCTTACTTTTTATTTTACATTATTCTGGGCTCTTGTTTTTCTCTGTGTCTGTGTGATGTGGCAGTCACCACATAAACAATTTCCTCTGGGATAAATAAAGTTTTCTGATTCTGATATAATATAAATTAGTATTTCTTAGGTCCCAAGCCCAGTAGACCCAGCTGCCATATTACCAATCTCACCAGTCTCACTAATTGTGACAAGAACTATCCTAGATCCTACAGCAGTCTACACCTCCCAACCCCAAGGGATCATACGTCCAGCTTTCCTTGCTAGTGTTTTGCCACACCCCTTCTGAAAGTTGTCTTCTGTCTGCAAAACAGCACAATATTATGTTGCTTTGTAATTGTTGCTTAAGTCAGTTCCAGAATTTGTTTTTTTCATTCAAATAAGCTTTTACCTTTTGCATCCATTTCCAGTGCCCTTTTTCTTCACATTCATTGCCTTACATGTAAATGTAAATGTATTCAGGAATGTCACATTAATACTGTAAACCATAATGGTTGCGACCTAATTAAGCAATGTTTGTAGAGATGGGTCATTTGCGTTTTGCAAGTATACAAGCACTATAGATCTTTACTGTTAAGACCCGTTAGTGGGAGCAACATACAAGTACCCCGTGGTGTAAATAGGTGTATCTGTAATTGATAAAGAAAAGATGGATGAAACCCTCAGTAACAAATGCATCACATTAATGCTACTGTTTTTGGGAAACAGTGGGCAGAGATTTGGGAATACTAATGTTAACTTGAGGTATGTAAATTAGACTTCCAGAAAGTGACATATATCGATATCTTCTTATTCTGAATTCAGATGTGGAATGTTCATCCATATGACGTTTATTCATTGAACAAATTTACATATAAACACCTTTCAAGAAAGGCAGAATGTCACCAGACTGTCACTAGTCAGTTATTACTGGGAGCTACATGTTGGCTGTCGTTCTTTTTGTCAGTGTTCAAACACAGAATCTGACAGCTGTCACAGGCTGAGGCTCACTAGCTGATCGCTGCTTAAATGATCCTCAGAGCCAGCCAACAGGCAGCCGAAAGTTTGTGGGTAATTTCTCACCTCGCTGTGCTGTTTCTTCACCTGCAGGCATGCCGAGCTGCTAAGCCGTCTGGGAGTAATGGTAGCCATGGCTGGCCCATTCCTGTCCTGCGCTGGGTTTCAGGGAAAGAGTGGCTGCCTGGCTCTCTCAGTCTTTTTCCTGTTAATGACACTGCTCACGGCAGAAGCTCCAGCCCGGAGAAGGATGCAGAGGAGATAGAGCAGCCCATTGAAGAGGTGAGGCTGCATTAACTTTATGCCAGGATCCTTCCGTCTGTGTGTGAGATCAGTATTATGATGGCTTGACCACAAGTAGCATCAGATGTGATGAACCTCCTCCACTGCTGACCCTTTAGTTATTGGATTGTTGACCATTCTTGGTACATCAGTGACACTGACACTGTGCCCTATAGTCTAGCACATTTCTCGGTTCACAGCTGACTGAATTTATGACTTCAGACTAAGAGCAAGAAAGTCACCAAACTCTGCTGGACTGCAGTTTTCCAGAACTAGAATTGGTGACCCACTAGAAATAGCCTGTCTTCTGAGTTTGTTAATAATGTTGATGGTGGTGAAATAGGCATCAGGCAGTGTATTTGTAATCATGTCATGTGATAATTTTCTGTGAGGAAACTCTGGGTCAATGAACAATCATGAAAATATGCAGACATGTTGAAAAACTCTTTACAAAGTAGAGTATTGCCTGTTTTTATCTGTTCTCTCATTCTCTCTCCCCCTCTTACTCTCACCTCTCACAGGATGGCCCATTGGCCCATTTCTCAGATATAGAGGGAGTGATGCGGAGGTCAAGGCAAACCTGGGGGGCTAATCGACAAGACAGGAAGCTGCAGAGATTCCGGGCACAGCGTCTGGCAAGCCATCTACAAGGAGACACAGGCAGCGAGTCAGAGAGCCAGACCAGTTCAGAAAGAACCAGCCAATCATCTCTGACCGAGCGGTCCGGCTCATACAAAGCATTAATTTCTCAAGTGCCATTAAGAGTAAGGAATTTCGAAACTAAAGTAACACTGCAAATTTACTGTCCACAGCATACCCATTCTATCAGTAAAGGACAGGTAAAAGCCCAGCATTGGACCACCACTGTCCAGATTATTATATGAGTGCTGAACAGGGTCATTATTTAAAATGATTTTTTAAAATTAATTCAATTTTAGTGAGTTTTTTAGATGTTTTGTTCACTTGTAGTTTAAATTTTTAGAATTTTAGAACTGGAAAAACATATTTCACTACTTTTTTAATTTTTACAAGAACAACCCTGGAATGGTTTCCAGCCTTGTCATGCATTACAGCAGTGGTTCCCAAACTGGGGGGTGGTATTGCAGGGGGGCGCACCAATGGGATAGCCTATGTTCCACAAGTTTGTGCGCCCAGCCAAGCCTCCAGCAGAGGCTGACTCTTCATCAGCTGCAAATACAAGTGTGAGACTTGAGATGATCCTCTTTTAAGTTTTTTTTCTGACTGGAAACTGGTTCATTTTCCCAGCCATTTTTGTGGAGACTGTTGTTTATTCTTGTTTATAACTTCAGTTTACTCTTTATTTCTCCCACAGTGGTGAAATTGCACCATTTGTTATTGCATTTGTTTCGCTCAATTAGAAAAGGGAGCTGTATTTCAAATAAAGTTTGAATCTGAACCTGTGTAGTTTGAATTCATGTTCCTATCTAGAAAAGGGGGGGCCCAGCAGAGAAAGTTTGGGAACCACTGGGTTAGAGTAACATCAGAAGCAGGACTGCGCTACTGTGTGTCCACAACACGGAGGCAAAATTTAGACCTGAACGATTCATTGTTTTAGTATCAAAGCTGAAAATGTGAATGCTGCAATTTTAAGTACTGATTTACCTTTTCAGCAGATTACATTCAGAAATAACACGAGGCGATCAGGAGGTCCCCTACACCCGTCAACGTTGTATCAAACAGGGATTGGCGTTTTCGTTTGTCAATGTAGTGTTATGAAAGGTTACAGGAGGGCAGCGTCAGTCATTAAAGACCAAATGACCAATGCATTTAGCACCACATGCTGCTAAAACCAATAATACATTAATGTGAAGGGAGTCAAAAAGCCCATTTTAAACTCAGAATTCCACAACTACTAGTTTATAAACTGAACACTCCTGCAGGACAGAAACAGTCCGACTGGTGCTTCTTCATCTCCACAACACATAGTTCTCTATCTGATGAAGCTTTATTTTATGAACCATGTCTTTAGCTTTCTATTGTTTACCTCCTGTTGGCTGCCCAGATGTCACGCTCTGTATTTATCTCTGCTTATCCAAAGGGAATGGTCAGTTTAGATAAATTATGATTTTTGCTGCATTTGTCTTTCCAACAGCTCCATACAGCCGTGACTCTGTTCTAACGTATTGCAGGCTGTACGCTAGAGTGACTGTGCAGAGATTTGTTTGGCATGTTATTTGGGTTTTGACCCACCCTTCAGAAGTCCCACAGGACTGAAGGCCGTGGGTGGGAGTGTGGTCACGTTGGAGGTTTGGGAGTTAAGTTTCGCTCTTCTTGGACCCGACCCACAATTTTGTGTGTTGCTGCCACCTTTCATTTACTTCATGCATTCGTGTTGTCTGCAAATTTCCTGTTGAGTTTGTTAAATACACACATTGAGCTTTTAGAAGACATTTTTAGTGACTACAGCTGGTGACAGAATTTTTTTTACAGATTTTTCCAGAGAACTCCTGACAAAGTAGGAGACTGCACTCGCGACATAACTGACAAAACAAATCTGTATTAAGTCAAAGCTTATTTTATTAAGTGCAATGTTTTGATCTGACTGTTCCAGCATGGTAACAAACCTGGAGGAATGAATGACAAACATTTCATTTGGTAAAACAGCTAAAATTACACTAAACATATGTCCTTTAACAAAGAGTTCTATTCCTTTGTGTTCCTTAAGTGTTCCTGTATCACGACTGCAATGTGGATGAGAAAAATCAGATCAGACTTATGCGTCTCCTTAGCATTAAATTACAGCATAGCACATTTAGCCAAACTTCAAAGCCTTCTTGAGAGATATACTTGATGGTGAGGCTACAACTGTTGCTTCTATAGCAACATACAGCATACTGACAGAAATACTCAAAACTATGGCAATATTTTAAAGGCGATCAAAAAAAAAAAGTATATAAGCACTCGTTTGGCTAAATCCGAAACCTTTATTGTTTATTATAGCTCCAACATTTTTTTTTAAATACACATCAGTTTCCACTTTGTGATAATGAACTCTTTATTGCCTAACTTATTATATGTATGTTCTCTCTCTCCCTCTCTCTGTCTCTTTCTGTGTGTCTGTATTAATATAGTTCCGCCCCCAGCAAGTCCGCGCTGCGGCTGCATTTGTTGATAGAGCATTAGCCTGGAGCTCACACATTACTAGCAGCAGCCGTGGGCTACCTAAAGGACGAGAGATGAAAAAAAAACGGCGAGCCTTGACACGCATGTGAGGCGTGTGCCGTGTGGTCGGTTGGCGGATTTGGCAGCGAGCGGCCGGCCGGTGAATGTCTGGCGGGCAGCAGGCTCTGTGATGTTTCCTGGTGGGCCTGCCGCTCTCCCCAGCGTCCCGACAAACGGCAGACAGGGACCCTCAGGGGTTCTCGGCAGGGAGCCTCAGATCAAGAGTGGGAGAGAGAAAGAGAGTCAGGGGGACAGAGAGAGACAGTGTGGTAGAGAGTGGGAAGAAAGTGGAAGAGAAAGGGAGAGCGTGAGGGAGAGAGAGAAACATGAGGTCGCCAGAGGAAAAAAAGTGAAAGAAGTGTGTGAGAAATAGAGAGAGACAGAGAGTGAGAGAGAGAAAGAGAGAAACTTCAGGAATGGGGTCAGGAAGAAAGTGAGAGAGAGACTGAGAAAGAGAGAATAGATAGAGAGATGGATGGATGGATGGATGGATGGATAGATAGATAGATAGATAGATAGATAGATAGATAGATAGATAGATAGATA
>JBBPCY010000002.1:4041292-4059336 GCA_037974405.1 Brachyalestes nurse | reverse complement strand
CAGGACTCTGTGTGGACCAGTCAAGTTCTTCCACACTGAACTCCTCCAGCCACGTCTTTATGGAGCTGCTTTGTGTATTGGGACACAGTCCTGCTGGAATAGAAAAGGTTCTTCCCCAAACTGTGTCTATAAAGTTGGAAACATGGCGTTGTCCAAAATGTCTTGTTATGCTGAAGCATTAAGGGGCCCAAACCCTGAAAACCAATACATTTGTCCATATAGTGTATGTCCTGATTCTCGATTTGGTAAACTAAAATTTACACTTAGAGTGTTTTAATGCTGCTGTCTCCAGTGCAATAACATACATATGGTGCAATATTGTTAATAATTAGTTTACATCCTTTTCCCAATCTACTGGTAAGTTGTCTACTTACTGTATTGTCTCAGATTTAGATGCCATTAACTCTACTGTTACAGTACTATATTGTCAATTTATTGTATTGTGTCTATCATTTATTTGCACTTTGTTCAAAGCTATAGCTGCCTCCAGGGCAGTTAACCCACTTATGCTTTAACACTAGTCACTCAGGAAGGTCCACATCCTGTTCACACTATACTGTTACATTACAGTGCTGTTACATTATTGTTGTGTCTATTTATTTAGTTGTCTGTATTGTTCCTGTGGTAACTTGCACTCTGTTTGAATGTTGAATGTGGCTATATATTATCCGTGAAGAAACGTCTCATCCCTCTATGTACGTGTTCGCAGCTGCTGATGACAATAAAGTAACCTTGAACCTTGATCTAGGGCTGGTTTTAGTCTAGTCTTGGGCTATAGATTCATTTCAGATGGAAGATATCCATTCAAAAAACAGAATCCCTGACCAGGCAAGTTCAAATGAACAACCTTGTGTCAGTATAAAGGTCCAGTGTGTGTAGCATTGGGCCTCCATCTGTAGATGTCACCTGGGTCATGCCACAGCTGGCTTCTGATGCTCATAACTGTTGCATTGTGGGAGTGGAAATCTCGCTCAACAGGAAACTGGATTGTCCCCAAATACTTCAGCCATTTAAACAGCCTCTTCGTTGTGATACATTCCTTCGCTGGCGCATGAAGAAAAAACAGCTGGACGCGAACCAGCGCGCTTGTGTTGGTGTGCCTGTGTATGCATATGTGTGTGTGTGTGTGTGTGTGAGTGTGTTTTTACTCTCCGAGCGACACAGATAATAGTGTGATCCTCTCTTACCCCCCTGAGGATGCGATTTGGCTCAGCAGCGTGGGGGATTGGGGACAGAGGGGAATCAGAGTGAGGGGTTATGAATGTGCGTTTGATTTTCATACGCCGCGGGGGTCCGGTGCACAGTGGGCTGCTTGTTGCCGCGGCACCCAGATGTGCGCTGCGGCCCGTTCAGACAGGGGGTCTCCCCTCAAAGACGCCCTGTTTAGGCCCGCTGGGGAAAAGGCCTTGTCTGAAGGAGACAGTGAGGGGCCCTATCCTCACCTCAGCCATGGTCACACACACATAGACACACACACATACATACACACACACACACACACACACACACACATACACACACACACACATATATACACACACACACATATACACACACACACACATATACACACACACACACATACACACACACACACACACACACACACACATACACACACACACACACACACACATACACATACCCACTTTAAGAGCTGAATCAACTCAGTACCAGGCAAAGCATTGGATGGGAGACAACATTCATTCTGTTTAGATCCGTGAATCGAGACGGAGTGGTGTGGAAGGACTATGAGCTTTTGATCTGTCCTTATTAGTGGGATGCAGCTTGTTAATGCTATCCTACTGTTAGTCCGGTCAAGTGCAAAAGTTTGTGCACCCCTGCATTTTTGTTTATTTCAGCCTGATAATAAGTCCACATTTTAGTGGACAGTTAATATGTATTTTCTGAGGAGAATTACATGTGTTTTTTTGCTCATGTTTTACCCAATAGAGCAGTGTGCCATCTGAATGGGCAAAATAATCAGAATGTCTCTTTTATTGATATTATTATATGAATATGTATATGTAATGGGTATGAAAACATAAAAAATATACGAATCAGTATTTTGTCATATGAGTGCTGGGCTTCAACGCAGTGACCACAGTTTCCAAGTTTCATCGTCTGTTCTACCTAGTCAGTGTATGTATCATATATAGGAGCAGTTGGTGGCCTTGTGATTAGGGCGTTGCCCCTGCGATCAGAAAGTCATAGGTTCGAATCCCAAGAATGCTAGTGGCAGCTCTGAGGTACTGTACTCACACACTGTTGTGTTCCTGGCTGCCCGCTGCTTCACTTGGGTGAAAAAAGACTTTCATGTTGTTTCCAACTCTGCCATAATTGCAACATCTTGATCTGCAGGAACTGAAGGGGCTTTCCACTTTGCCCTCATTTTTGTTAGTTTGTTGATTTTTGTAGAATTTTTCTGAATAAATGTTTCCCATGAGGAATGAGCACCACTGCCCCATTTATTTCATATATATATATTACCAAGTAGTAAATAACAGACAGCCTCCAAGGTCTGTAAAGTTCTGGATCCCTCTCATGGTTCCATTACAGGTAGGTTGCCCTCGGATGCAATTCTACAGTATCAGAATTAATTAAAAAAAAGGCGCAAAAATCAGTCACAAGAACATTTTGCTTCTATTATAAATAATAGAGGCCATCCTCCCTCCTCACTTCCCTCTTTTGTACAAATGGTACAGTCTGCACTTCCAGCACATATGACAGTAGATAACTGTTCTGATAGCTTCAGATAGAAAGGTGTGCAAACATGCACAGCAAATAATTTGAGACAACAACAACAACAACAACAACAACAATAATAATAAATAGAATAAAGAACAAAATACCTGCAATTGGACTTTTATTGTGTACTATCTGCATTATTTTTCAGTGTCTGTATCATATTACTGATTTGACAAATTATTTTCCTGAAATTACATAAATTACATAAAGTCCTAAAATTATTGTAAAAAATCTTGTTCAACTGAGTTTTACTGGGGAGCAGAGAACATCACGTCACATGTATTCCAAGACATGGGAAAGAGCCTACAGGAACTATATTTGCATGGGGCTGAGAAATTGGTGTTGAGAACAAATGGCAATGGGGAAGGCCATTCACGAGGCCTACGTTATGAGTGCTGGGTATTGGAGTGAGGACGAGAGAGACAGAGGGGGGTGGGTTACAAAATCACTACATCACACCTCACAATGGCTCACAAAAAGATTTTAAACGCAGTGACGTCGATAGTCATTTACATCGGTAGGGGTGTACTTTTTATGTCCGCTGCTTATAACTATTGACCGAGGCCTCTTCTCCAGAGACAGGAACAAACGGCGAGCCTCCAGGTGTGAGAAGAGGCTTTTGTGTGGCCACTGATCTTTTTGTACACCTTCCCAAAGGATGTCTCGTCACACTGTGTTGAAGACTCACATGAGGGGGTCCCTGCTGCTGGCTGTACAAGCCCCAATCAATGCATACAAAGGGAGATTATTGAAGTGCCACACTTTATGGTATATACCTCACTCACAGTACTTCACCTAGTCTAGATAGGCTTCATGCAGCCAAATGCGACCAGATGTACACTTTAATATTGGACCCAGTAGCCAGCAATAATACTGCCAAATTAGACTGTTTCTAAGTAGCTTGCTTGGATTTCAAGTTGTCAGTTCAAGTAGTTTATTGTCATTAAAGCCACGTACTCAGTACACTGTGATCGCAAACATTTCTCCAGGACCAAGGTGCGACTCAAGAACAACGAAAGAAACAACACAGATTACATGAGTGCAGGCAGGACAGGATAGTCTTGTACAAATGTTCTTCCTTATTTGGAGGTTCAGTGTGTCCAAGCTGACAGTGGCGGCGTAAGACATCACAGGAATCTTTGTTTTGTGATTGTACATCGTGTGGAATTAGAGATCTTAAACTTTTAAGATGTTTAAGATGTTTGGAACTTGAAAAATGGTGTCAAAATAACAATATAAATAAATATTCATATATGTAAATATATTTTTATTTCTGATTGTAAAAGCAAGCAGAAAAACATGTGGTGTGAGAAGCCCAGTCACGTGTGAGTATGAGTGTGGGGATAGGTTGCAGGGGTGTGTGTGTGTGTGTGCGTGTGTGTGAATGTTGACTGTTTTGAAGTGGCGCAGATGGATACTGTAAACTCTAAATATATAAATTCTACCTGGAACAGACTGACACAATAAGAGCAAAAGTATTGGAACACACCAGCTTTTCAGGGTTTGGGCTAGGCCCCTTATTTCCACTACAGGGCAATCTTACCCCAGTGACTGTAGACCGGTGCACAAATCACGGTCCATAAAGTCACGGTTGGATGAGTTAAGGGTGGAAGAACCCTGACCTCAACACCTGGAACAGAGATTGTGAGCCAGGCCTTTTCATCCAGCTTCAGTACCTGACCTCTAAAATGCTCTACAGAATAAATGGGCACAAATTCCTACAGAAACACTCCAAAAGCATTCCAAGAAGAGTGGAAGCTATGCAAAAGGGGGCCAACTACATACTAAAGTATTTGAATGCAATGTCATTGGTTGGTATAATGGTCAGGTGTTCCAATTCGTTTTACCCTAACAATATCATATCAATATAATATCAGCAGCAGGGTGGAGAATGTGCCGTATGTAATAAATATGTGAAAAATGAAGAGTATTTAAGACACCGGCGGGGGCCGCAGGACCTTCTACCAAATGCACAGCTATTGCTAACACCTCGTATCGTGTTAGCATTGCAAGCGACGGAGCTGCCCACTCTCATTTGGGGTGACCCAGAAAAAGCGGACGCTTCTGATATTGATGGACAATGAGGGGGCCTTTTTTATGGGGTGGATCGATTCCCAGCTTTCAATGGTCGTCACGGTGCCAGAGGACACCTGCTGTAGCTTTAATGTTCAGCTGGTCGATCGCTGCAGCCGCGTGCTTAGCAGAGGGGAAAGCAGGGCCGCCGTGGTCAAACTCTCGAATGTGTCGCGTTAATGCATTATGAACACTTTCCTCATAAATCATTGTTCAGGGCAGTTGCCATAACAACAGAAGCAGCGACGCCCCTTATAAACTGGACCCTAGTAGGTAAAAATCAAGCTATTTTTCAGACTAATAAAGGAAATAATCTCATTATTTAAAACAACCAGGGTAAACATATTGAAACTGAGACGCTTGTATTAAGAAAAAAAATCTAACGGCTAAGCAAAATGTCCTCCTAATAAAAGCAAAATAATAAAAATAAGCGGAAAAATCTGAATATCTAGTGTTTCTCCTTTCGTAGAAATTAATTTGTGTTTTTCCCTGATCTCCACAATTTATTTATTTATTTTTTTTATTTTTTAGGTAAATTTGACTTGCTTATTTTGCTTATATGTATTTGTTAATACGGTTAGCTTTTATATTTATATTTATATTTATATTTATATGTATATTTATATTTATATCTAATTTCTAAATATTTTTCCACTTTTTGTTAGTTAGTTGCAAATTAAAGTTTCTGAAAGTTTCTAAAGTTTCTGTTTTAAAAAATCAGCAGCTATGCAAGCAGTCAGGACTTCTGAGTCACAGTGGAGGGATCCCCAATGTTGGTATGATGTATATGTGCAATGCATGCTGGGTTTTGTAGTCAGAGAACACAGGAAGGATTTAAAGCTGTAAATATATATGTGTGTGTGTGTGTGTGTGTGTGTGTGTGTGTGTGTGTGTGAAAGCACAAATCACTTAATCATTTCACATCCTCATTCAAATGCCACCCCATAATAGTCTCTGTGGGTAATAGACAGTGTTTCTCTGACATTGTGTAACTGTATCATTGTTAAGTCTCAAGTGCAATAAACAATAAATCACCCTCAAACTTGATTAAGATGAATGCACCCGTCCCGAAACCTCTGACACATCTATGTGTTTTCCACCGTTCAATCGAGGAGTTAACTTCTTGTGGTATGCTATATCCAAACATCCTGGTCGTATAGTTAAAAAAGGCAGCCGAAGCGATTGCTATCGGCTTTCACGTTGGAGGAACGAAAACAAAATCCCCAAAGCACCGAGCTCTTCTGAAATGTGGTCCACTGGGATGACTTAAAATGAAACTGCAAACTAGACAAACACGCCGGTGAAAGCCGACACATTCCTGCGTCCGAGGCTGCTGATAGGCCGCGGCTTTAGGTTAGCGCCGGTCAGATGACTGAAATCTTCCTGACGGTCCGGTCCAGTCCCACCGCCAAGAAATCGGCATGAGTCGGCAGCTCGGAAACCTTGAGGCTGCTCAGTGATAACATATTTTTTTCAAAAATAGCTGTAAATCATTGAGATGAGATGGAGCTTTGGGCTTTGGGCATCACTCTAATAAAAACCCATCATTGCACATCCATCATAGGGTTCTGCACAACGCCGTCATTCTGTGAAGAGGAAGATATTTTGTAAGATATTTTGCACAGCTAAAAGTTCATGAGAAACTTTTACCATCATTCTGGGTTGTTTTGTTATAAACAATAAACGTAAAGGTAGACTTTGTAGGCTTTCTATTACTAACTGTAGCCCATCTGTTGCACAGTTCATTAGAGCCCCTCTTCCATGTGTGTTAGTTCAGAGGGACCATCATTAGACCACTAACCACCCAAATATTATTCAGGGAATGGACCAGCAATGACAGGCCAGTGGATGTAAAGCTGGTAACATTTTATCAGGCACAGCAAGCCCCTTTTGTACCTTGTTTTTATGTCATTTTATATCTGGAGTATTTTATATTATTAACTATGCTGTATTTAAAAATGACTTTAAAATCTGTTTTATTATGAAGGACAACCCCATACACTGAAAAACTTTAGTTGACTCCTATTCCACACACAAATGGGAATGGTTTCATTACAGTGGTGGTGATATATTGAAATGCTGTCATTTTATTTACCTTTTATATGTAGTCTAAAATAGTGGCAAATCTGAAGAAAATAAGTTTTGTTCTGGGACTGTTTTTTCTTACAAAGCCCTGCAGATACTCTCCAGTAATGAAACCCATATATAAAACATATCCCGAACTTCATGACAAACAGTCAAACATATCAAACAACGTCTTGAGCATCAGGCAGTGTACTTGTAATGATTATATTTAATAACTTCCTTTAAAGAAGCTTTTAAAGGTCTTATGTCTGGTTCCTATCACCTCCACTCCACTGTGGCTCATTTCACATCAGATCAGTCTGAGAGACTTTGTTTATGTCTTGCTGGCATTTTGAGAGGGTGGTGGAAGTCCTCCTTAATGCCGGTCAGGCAGAAAACATCCTAGTCTGTAGACCCAAACTCCTTGGACTAGGGTGAGCCTGACATGTAGAAGTTTATCAATAACTTCAAAGGTGAGATTCACTTTAACTACCCCATTTATATCCATTAGAATCAGGAGGTCATGCCTAACCTAAGCTTGACCTCTGTTGAAGTTAATTAACTACACTGGAGCTATTTGGGCAAATTAGCATGACAGTAAGTGTCCACGAGTCTCGCTGGTCATTAAACAGTGTCTTTTCTCCCAGAAGCATGGAAATCTCCACTCCAGGCTAGGAGTGACTAATGACACAGTTCAGGCCTTTGGGCGAATTGTTGGGGGGGGGGGGGGCATGGGGGAGGTCATTTACTCCTGTGTGTAATATGGGAGGGCAATAAGGACTGTTTCTTTGTGAAAGCTAACACAGGGAGCCATTCACTGGCCTTTTCCAAAGCGGCATTCTGCGAGCGGCACAAGTCGAATGGCATTTTTGCGATAACAACCTGACCATCATCACAGGCACCATTGTTGAGGACTTTGGCGAGAAATTAGCGGGAGCCCCCTGGTCATGTGAACGAACCACAAAAGTCATTGTGCCGCTGTGGGGATTGCCTGCCAGGGTCAATATTCAGGAGGCGCTTGAAAAAAATATACATTACTCCGTGTTATTGAGCCATGGCTACCCTGGTGTTACCACTTCTCTCGCCCTCTCTCTAGTCAAGTCAAGTAGGTTTTATTGTCATTTCTATCATATACACACAGTACACAGTAAAAACGAAACAACGTTCCTCCAGCACCATGGTGCAACACAAGAGCAGAACAAAACAGCACAGAACAAAACACAAGAGCAGCAATACAACTAAACAAGACAAGAACAATGTTCAGTGCAAATGGCAGTGGCTACACTGAGGATAAATACAATATTTTGACCGGTACTTCCTCCTCTAAACTCTCTAAACCCTCGTTAAAACCCTCTGAACCTCAAGGGCCCTTAAACCTTTTAGTTTATCACTTGCATAAGTACATAACTATTATCAATTTATCTCATTTTCTCAATATATCTCAATTTATCTCATAAAGGGCCCATATAATATCATATTTTCTGTTTTTTTTCCTTGACAGAGTTCTTAACAACAGAGCTGTGGAACTCTCTGCGTCATGGTATCCGCAATGGCGATTTGCTTTCTGCCTTTACATTATGTCTTAAAACACACCTTTTTAAATGTACATATTCTGTTTGACCCCTGTCCTAATCAATGCACCCTATTAAGTAATTACTGTTATATTTTATTATTTTACATACTGTTATTGTGTTTGTTTCCTGTTTTTGTAGGGCGTCCTTGAGTGCCTTGAAATGCGCCTATAAATAAAATGCATTATTATTATTAAGAGTTATTATTATTATTATAATTAAGAGTATTTCAGCTTTAATTGCCTTTAGAATGAGGTACAATGCATTTCAGCAAATGAGAACAGATGTCACTTATATCAACACCAAAAACAGCCTGGTTTGAAAATGTTTACATAAAAGTGAATTATGAAGTTTGTGGTAAATAAAACAACACAAATTGCAGAACTGAGGGTACAATAAATAAAATAATGAGAATAATAATAATGAAAAAGGCAAAACTAAATTGAATATGGGGCCTAAAGGTCAATACAGTAGTAGGTCGAGGGTCTGGATTACCCTTTGGAGGTTTAGTCTTGTTGACAGGGCAATTGAGATGTAATTACATCAATTTATTTTTATTTAATTCATTACATTTACATAATGTATCAACAACTTATCTATTTTCATTATTCTAAATCCATGGAGAAAATGTGAAAGATACTTTTATATATGCCATGATAATGATACTCCTAATATCTTCTTAAAGTTGGTGTGGATTGAAAGTTCAGAAACCACGCTTGGGAAAAAAAAAAATCTGTTTAAATCAGCTCTGAGTGAGGGGTTTTAGGACATGAGGGCCTGAGGGGGGTTCCCACTGTTCCCACTCCAAACCACTCCTGACGTGGCTTATCCGTGTCTGCACCATTATGCCGGCGAGGACAGAACAAACAGAACGGAAAAGACGCGTTCCGAGACGAAGGCCGAGATCCTTCAGCACCTGAGGCAGACGAACACGCAAGAAAGTACAAAACAGTGTCTTGTGAGGAGTTAGCATTCTTTCCCTCTCTCTTCATTCCCTCCGAAACGAGCCCAAGGCCCCTGGCATTCCTTTCAGATGGAGTGGAAGCGTGTTTCCGTAGAACTGAGTGGGCCGTCTAGGCTTTGATGTCTACCTAGCCGATACCTTGTGGCTAATCTAGCCCGTTGGATTAAGTCTTTTCACAAACCCTACCCACTTCCCCCATGCTTTTTTCCCTTCTCCCCTCCTCTCTTCTGCAGCCAAGATTGCCATCTCGTCCTCCGTAATCTCTCTGTAATAGACGCTAATGCAGAAGCACCTGCCACACAAGCTGGGCACATCCCGTCCTGTCGCCATAAGCAGCTTACATCCCATAATGCCAGGTATTTGAGGAATATTCATGTCGCTAAGTGCTTATGTAATGACTCATAAAGCAGTATCGGCTTCTTGCTCTTGCTCTCCTCGCTCTCTCTTTCCGCTTGTTTTTGAGCTGATCCCACCCCTACGTATAAGCGAAAGAACCTTCAGGGCATTGTTGTTTGGGATGAAATCTTCGGTCCTTGCCAAGCAGAGAAATCGCACGCCTCTGGGTGCAGGAGAACTAACTCGGTGACATGCTTTTGTCTTGATGGTCTCGAGGTGCAAGTGGAGGGGGGCTCAAGTACTGGAGCTTCCTGCTCTGCACTTTATGGGACACCTGCAAAGCTCAAATACGGGCTCCACCACAAGCGCAGGATGAAAAGGAGGTCAGGAAGCTTACTTCACAGAACCACCAAGAAAGGGATGAGGTGGGGAAGTTTCAGAATTCCAGGAAGGTACTTGTCGCATTATGAGAAGGCTAGGAAAGTATAATGTGGTTAGGGAGTTGTCCCTTCGATTGGCAGGTCATGGGTTCAAATCCCAGGATTGCCCGTAGCACCATGGAAGTACCCTTGAGCAAGGTACCGTCCCCACACACTGCTTCCTGCATCGCTGGCTGCCCACTGCTTCCCTTGGTGAATGGGTTAAACGCAGAGAAAGACTTCACATTGTTCACACTGTGTGCTGTGCTCTGGTATGTTTACACATGACAATAATGGTCACCTTAGTTCATTCTTATATGCGTTTTTGCTAACTGAATAGGTTAGTCAAGCTCATAGGTGTGCAACCCTGGTCTCCTATGCACATTTGAGTACTTTACTAGCTGTCAACACACCTGGTCCAACCAATCAGCTGATTAATTAGCCTTTCCAGGGTAAAAATGGAAAGACAGAGCAGCGGGGCTCCAGAATTAGGGTTGTGAACCTATACTCTAACTTTCCCCACTCAAACCCAGCTGTTTCAACTAATTTGTTAATTGTTAGGTTAATTACTTTGTTTGAGGAGGGGAACAATCATAATGTGCTGGACACCTAGCCACCTAGGACAAGATTTGAGCACCCATGTTCTAGCTGATGTCATCTAGATCCAGAAAACATGCAAATATATTCTGCTGAGCTGACATTTACACTGAGGATAAAAGACTTCCTGTAAAACACGATGCAGACCAGTTAGCCTGGATAACCAAAAAGGTTCTTTCAAGGCCCCTGCCCTGCATATATTAAAGTGTTTTCCTGCTTAATTGATTGGCTCAGGTGTGGTGGGAACAGGGAAATGTTCACAGCAGGTGGGCTCCAGGACCGGGAGTAGGAATCTATGCTTTAAATAACTATTTAAATAACATGTGTTCCATCATAGAGAAAAGCCATGCAATCAGGGATCAGGCAAAGCACCATTTATGGATTAAAATGTTTCTTTTGTATGCTCATGATTCTAAATTCTAAAACCTGAAGAAATTTTAGGTCAGTAGCTGTCACATGAGCTCGCATGAACTTCTAACTCTCTCAAAAGTGACTCCCAACTGACTGGTGGAAAAAAAGGCGGAGGAACAGTGAGCTCTGGAACAAAAGTGGAGCCATCTTTTCAAACAACAGCCCGTGGCTCCTTTCACTTGGCATCGGCGGGACGCATCTGATCCCTTGCTTTGTTTAATGCTGCAGCTTCCTTAAAAATGGATTTATTTGTTTGAGGTTGTTTCTCTATTTATTTCTGTATTTACAGAGCTCATCCATTTCTGGGAGGGAAAGGGAGGGATGGGGTTTGTCAAAACCCTAGAAGGTTTCCTGGCTCGCACACAAATGTGCCTTGATGACTTACAGGGATGGAGAAAGTGAATTATCATGGGCCTACAGAAGGGGCTACTGCGAAGGAAGCAGATTCTGCGATTAAGGTTCAAATGAGAAAGCGGACTCACTGAGATCGACTCCCAGGAAGTTGCAGTGTGGGAGCTGGACTTTGTTTCTAGAATGTAACAGGGCCCTGCTTTCCTGCTGCCTCCCGTACAAGATGAGTGTTAAGAAACAGAGCTTAGATATATATTTCACCATACATCAGAAAACCGGGCGGAATTAAAAGCAATGTCTCAAATAAAATGCAAGCCAGCGAAGATCAACTGAAATGTGTGTGTTAGCTGACTGCTACAAGGTTCTGTTGTTTTCTAGCAGCATGACCATGGCTACAGTGGGATCAGATAGAATTTATATAGTACTAGCTGGCCAACAAAAACTTGATTAATTGAAAATTGATTTAAAAAGGATTAGCATTAGCAACTAAATTAGGGCTCTGTGGTGTTAAAAGTAGTGGGAGTCATTTCAAACTTGTTCAAGTTACCCACTAGCTTCGTTAGCTTTAGCATTAGCAACTTAGCTGTAATTTTTATGTAATATAAAAAGAGAAAGAGAAGAAATTGTTTATGGGTGCAGATGTATCAATACAATATTTGCTGCTGCATTCTATTGCAATTTAGCAACATTAGCATTTTAGCTGGAATGTTCATGTAATATAAAAAGATCAAGAGAAGAAGTGGAAGTTTAGCAACATCAGCATGTTTTGCTTGGGTACCTTTAAAAGAAAACACCAAGAGAAAAATTAACTTTTGGTTGCATTAAATACAAGTTAATGTGTTTATTTAAGTTTTGTATATCCATGCTAGTTTTCATTTTAGGAAAAGTCTGAATATACACAAAACATAAGGGCATATTGATAAAAATTAGCTTATGAGGATCAAAGATCATGTTGATATGCAAGCTGGAAACTACTAGTTTTCATTTGGCTTAGCAACATTAGCATTTTCTAGCTGGAGTTTTATTTGGTCCCACTTAGCAAGTCCCTAATAAATGGGCCCACTTAGTGTCATAAATCTGTAGTAATACTTTAACAATACATGCGATAACAATAATGGGTAGGATACTTGCCTCTGGACCAAGAGGTTACCTTCAGCATTCCACCACTGGGTTCCTCAGCAAAACCCTTAACCCCCAGTTGCTCCAGGGAGACTGTCCCCTGTAGTTAGGGAATGGAGGTCACTTTGGATAAAAGCTTCTGATAAATGCCATAAATGTAAATGTAATTGCTGCTGCTGTATTCACCATTACATCTGGATTACAGTAGCGCAGCTTATGTAATTGCACATATATATATAAACTCTTCTCTCTTATAATTACTTTTAATTACCTTAGAATACACTTGTATAATTAATTTAATTTATTAACCCTTATAGTCACGCGTGAACACACCACAGCACAGTGTGAACAATGTTTCTCTGCATTTAACCCATTCACCAGGTGAAGCAGCATCTTCCTCTCTCACACCAACTGCCTGCATGTCCTCCCTCACCACATCCATAAACCTCTTACTAGGGGTTCCTCTCCTGCTCTTCTCTGCAGCTCCATCCTCAGCACCCTCCTCACAACACACTCAGAGTCTCTCCTAAACACAGTGCAATCTCGCCTCTCAGATTTTTCCTCCAAAAGGTCCAACTCTAATAAACTCTCCATCCTCATCACTTCCAATGCAAATCTTAACATTTTCAACTCTGCCACCTCCCTGTCTGCCCTGCTTCCTGTCTCCTGTATTTTCATCAGTGTCTATTTCACAGTTATTACTTGTGTTTAAAAGAAAGTAGAACCTTTAATAAATAAAATCAAGATAGCCTATGCAGTTTTATTTGTATTCTATTGTATTCAATTTGTAGCTGAATGGTAAAGAATTGGAAGAAGGTTAAAAATGCCACAGTCTTACATTGGGTTTTTAGCTGGATACTCCTTTAATGATAAAAGATCAAGGGAAGAAGTGATTTGTGGTGTGGGGCTGAGAACGATTAGATTAAATAGCTGTAATTACCTGATTACGGTGAGTAAGCTGTGGTCATACTCCCTGGCAGCGAGGCTCTCATGCTGGCTGCATGACTTAATAAGCGGAAAGAAGGAACGATAACGAGTCAGCAGTGGAGCTACTCCACCTTTCCTTATCTGGACCAGGTTCACATTGATACAGCTGGCGTCTCCGTTGTGTTGACTTGGTTGTGTTCAGTCTTCCAAGAGAGTCCTGGCAAGGCCACCGATTTAATATTGGACTGTTAAAGTGGCCATATCCTACATATCCTCCAGACGTCCACTTACAACATTTGTGTGGGTTTATGCACCAAAATAGTTTTTTATCACTTGACCATTTTCTAACCTCTAATTTCCCTTCAAACAGGTTGTTTTGGTCCTTGGCCTTGAAGACCAGTATATGTAAATGAGCTCATTCTGATGAACTCAAAGGTGTGTGGATAAACTGCTGTAAGCTAAACAGACATTTTTAAGACACTGCAAACACAATTTGTGCAAAACAGGCTGTATTTGCTGGTGTAATTTATATATGGACTGTATAGACTGGTACCTTCTGCAAAATGTACTACAGGAGCCGGTGGTTGAAACCAGTTACTTCACACTGTTTAAAAAGGGCAGTAAAATGTACCATAAAATAGTTGTTGTTTTATTGTATTGGATAAAGAGGTGATAAACTGAACCCAAAGTGTAGTGTAGTTTTTTCTATAGAGTAAACCATTTAAAAACATTTTTCTACCAGTTGGGGCATATCTATTTCCCACTTCAGTGGTCTCATATTTGCAATTAAAATTGACTGGATTCCTAGTGTGCTGCACAGCCTGTACACATTTTCATTCACCTAATTCCTCCCAATCCACGCAATGGGCCAGGGTGAAGGCCTAACACCTTTAATTAACTATCAACACTGGAGCATTAGGAACTGACAGAAAAATGAACCAACCATGTTTTACTTTCCAATGGGCGTCACCAATTTTTTGGGAAATAAACTTCATTCTAGGCGCCCTGGAAGCTCTAGACCTGTCAGTGACTGTGAACACAAGCCACAGTTTAACAAGTCAGTTAATAGAAATGGTTAGAAAGCTTTGTGCCAAGGATCTTTACCAAAAGATTTACTGTAAAACTGCAACAGACAAATATGTCTGTTTTAAGCTTGAAATAATGAACAAACAAACAAACTAAATATCCTTTTCAAGCTCCAAATATCCAAAAAGTGTAGCGCAGATAAAAATGTTAGATTAATGCTAACATGTTATTAGAAACACCACAGAAGTGTTAGCAGAAATCAGCAATTTTATAGAGGTGCAATTTTGATATTTATGCCATGGACTGTCAGTTCAGCTCTATTAATTCTATTTTGCCACTTTTTAGGGATAAATCCAAAGGCCACACTCTGAATGTGATGTTGCTTATGCCTATATCTGAGTATAATTCAAATTTAAATCGAATTGAATATAAAACAAAACATTATAAAACATCCTTCATTAGAGACTGGCTGAGGTCACTGTAGAAGCTCACCTAAAATGAAGATTGTCGTGGCCTATGAATTGGTATCTGTTATTTCTACTTTTTCCCATTATCTCCATTGTTCCAAGAGTTATGAGGTAATGATCTGTTGGACGCCAAGAGAGAGAGAGGTGTGTGTCCTCATATTTTGTTTCTTCGTTTCCCTGCTTTGTAACACACCCTATTTCCGACAACCTCTTGACCTGGTGTGTTGGAGCGGACCGTGACGCACACACGTTAAATATTTGCTTTGTCTCATATTTGCTCACAATGGCCTTTCAATGGCAGTGTGAGGTGCACTCATCCTGTGTTGTGCTTCACTTGATAAAGCGCTTGGGTCTTAATCAAAACTGCCATGGCGGTACGTGAGGTTGAAGATCTTCCATTTGCTTGTTTGCATGATTGGTGGTGAGTCGGTGAGTTCAAACTGAGAATGTGATGAGCTGAATTTATTTAATGTATTTTAAACTAAATAATAACAATGCATTATTTACGTTTGGCAGCAATCATGTTCTTATGTACTTTATTAGAACTGAAGTGATGTTTTAATCAATGCATGACATTCTGGTGGGCTGCTCCCAGCTCTCTCCCATATTTGCTTCTGGTCAGTGTGTTGGGAACATCAAAAATGAACATAAATTAGCATGCTGCATTAATCTGCATTAATAATTTACTACATGGGAAACACTTTAAATCTGAACTGAGTACAAATCTGGGAATTGTGATGAATCCTTAGGGCCTTTTTTGGAATTTAAACTCTAAAAATATTGTACTACTACTTTTATTTCAATTTTGAGTTTTGGAACTTTTTCTAAATTTGGACACGACAGAGAATTTAACCAATTATGTTACGATTACCAGAGGATGGGAGAAGTTTTCTGAGAGAAAAAGTCACCTTCTGGAAGTCCTATATACGCCAACTGTGAATATGAGCTGTGGTTTTCATTTTGCTCTTTACTGAAAGAGCCACTGTAAAACTGCACCAGGTCAAATATGTGTTTATATGTGTTTGACTGCAGAACAGTCAAAAAATGTTAGTTTAGTGATAGCATAGTATTAGAAACACTATAGGGGTCCAAGCTAAACTGAAGGTCTAAATCTAAGTGTCATGGTTGGCTACCTCTTGGGAATGAAGCCAAAAGATAAACCTTTTAATCCCTTGCTTTGATATCAGCACTGTCAGGTGTGTAAGCACCTTTGTACCAGTTTCAACATGTGCTTTTAACAAAAGCTTGGACTGTCGCAAAATTTATAACAAGAACAACTGCTGGTGTTAGCACAAATTATTAGGGTTTTCTTAATTTAGAAAGTGTTTTTTTTATTATGGCAAAAGCTCACTAAAATATGCAATGCCAGTTAATAAACAACATTATTATGTATGAACTATAATTTATAGCCAAATGTGACCAATTACCATAAAATGTAATGACAATGCTAGCTTTGTTGCTTGCTTTCATTGTATTAAGCAATGTTATGACTTAGTCGTATATATATGATCTGTCAGCATTCAAGTCCCAAATACTTTCTACTTTCCCAGATACATTTCTTTTGAGAGCAGTTTTTGCCTCAGTGATTTTTCTGTCATTTTCTCATGGTTGACAGCAGTGACTGGTTGCGAGTACAGTATCAGCCCCATGGATTTCCACATGACAGGGGTCAGAGCCTGGTGTGACAGTTAAATTTCCAGCCCAGTGACAGCTTCCCTGTGGGCCGCATTGCCGGGAATTGATTCCTAGCTGGACACTCCGTGTCAGTCACTTTGCTGGCTAAACTGTCCATGTGGACAACTGACTGATCTTCTCACAGCATAGAGACACAAGGCACAGACTTTAACAACCTGTTTACCAGAGTCTGCTTAGATCTGGGCAAAAATTAGACTGAATGAACCTTTCCACAGTTTCGTCCAATACAAACCAAGTAAACTATTAATGTACAGCTATATTGTTGGTCCACTTTGTAGATGTAAAGTAAGAGATGAGTTTAGTTACTACTGGCTGGATATTTTTGGTTGGTGGTACACGTACTAAGATGCCACTATAGCCTTGAGTGTTAGTAACTCCCATGGTGGAAAGATGTTCATATTGGAAAAAGCCTCATCCACACAAACCTCATTCACTCTGTTAAAAATTGTGGTAAATCTATGATGTTTTGGGGCTGTTTTCCCTCTAAAGCCCTGGGAACCTTGTCAGGATTCATGACACCATGGACTATATCAAGTGAGAGTTTCACCAGATTCTCCTGGCTGCCTAAAACCAGGTCATAGTTGGAGCTTCTAGCAGGACGACAGACCAAGACATACATCCAAATCCACACGAAAATGGTTCAGGGACCGCAGAATCAATCTTCTGACATGGCTGGATCTCTGGCCTAAACCCCACTGAAAACCTGCTGGGCTCAAGTTGAAGAGAAGAGTCCAAACCAGATGACCTCGGACTCTGGAGAGTCTTGCTTGTGTTCTTTATCAACATTATAGGAGGTTACATATGGTGTGAAATGCAGGAATGCCAATAATTTTGACACATTATTTGGTTTTTATTTCATAGACTGGATTTATTGTCAGTAAGAGATTGAGCTAATTGCCCACAGACATTTTTTATTATCTTTTTTTTTTTACCCACATCTCCTATAATTCTGCATCTGACTGTATACATAAGTGGGTTTATGAGCCTGTGTGTGTTTGTGGCTGCATCCATGCTGTTTGTGCTCGACGTCTGTCTGCCGTTCCTCCCAAGGGGCTCGGAAGGAAAGAGTTCATGCAGCTGTTGAACAGGATACGATGAGAAAACACAAACGCTGGTTTGCTGACCCTGTATACTTGAAAAAAAGAAGCCCTTTTACCTTTTAAATGATGGACCCTGGGACTCTGTGCCTCCTTTAACCAACACAGCTCCCAAACATCCCTCCGCGTCCCCGAGTTCAAGTTGAAAGGCGCCCCCCCCCCCACCCCCCACTTCACAT
>JBBPCY010000002.1:4000789-4011493 GCA_037974405.1 Brachyalestes nurse | reverse complement strand
CGCAACAGGCTAACCATTTTTTCATGCAAGATTTTGAGGAAATTGTGTTCATAAAATGTAACGACTAACGGCATAAACTGTAGAAATGTAGTGGAGTAGAAAGTACAGAAAATTACCGCAAAATGTAATGGAGTCAAATAAAAAGTTTGCATTATTATTTTTATTTAAGTAAAGTACAGATACATAAAAATGTACTTTAGTACAGTAACGAAGTACAAATACTTTGTTACATTCCACCACTGAGGTGGAGTCCCGAGGTGTCAAGGGTAATGAAATGTCTTTGATCATTCCACCCAGGTTTAAATATTGCTTACAGGTTTAGGTATACAATTTTAGCTGGATACTGCCTATTAGCCTGGTCTGTGAGAACGGGACTGCTATTGTTTGGACATGTTAAATGTTGTAACAGCTTGTTAGATACATTGCAAAAACAGAAAGTGTGGCTTTCCTGTAGTTTACAGTAAGTTTACAGTAAATTTACAGTGGCTACTACACTGTACACTGATATCATGAATTGTACAGTTTAACTTGATCACTATAAGACTGAGCAGTTTGAATGTTCAGAATGCCTCAGAAATTGGCTTATAAAGTCTTGCTTCTTCCATTAAAGATGGCAAAGTATCTCGGGTGTATGAACTTCTCACAAAGACAAATGATGGAAAGTAGCTGAGTGGCCATTACCACTTAATAACACGTTTACACAAGGCTGCGGTTTTGAAATCCATACCTTTTCGACATAAAACACCACCGATTGTCTAAAAATTGGCCTGTTGAGCAGTGGCCCCGCTTTTTGACTTCCAGCTCTACCCACTCATCTCCACAGGTATTTGAGGGAAGCGTCCCAGTGCAGAACTGAAAAAAATGGACATTTAAATTGTATGGATTTTCAGCAGTGACCAAATCAGCCTCCTCAATCTTTTTTTTTCTTCTTACGGTTTGAAATCTTCTCGGCTGACATATAATTTCAGCTGTGGTCCTTTTGAAAGACCGCCCAGCGGCTTGGCTGACATTTGACAAACCTGTGTGGAGTTGACAGCACTGGTCTGTGGTCTACCTTATTTGAAGCCAGCCTGCTCACGCCGAGAATAAAAAAAAAAAAAAGAAGAAGAAGGGTTTGGGTTACTGCTTGGAGACGCATCGCCACGTGAACAGTGGGGGTTCCTAGACGGCGAGCCGAGTTGGAGAGAGATAGGCTGGACTTCCTTGGACTTACTTCGTCTGCTTAGGTGAACATCTTCATCTCTCACAGACCTTGCACACTATGTCCTGTCATGGTAGGCACTGAATAAGCCTTAAGATCAATAACTTTAGAATGAGCCCAGAGTTCAAGGGGTGTTTAAAGAGTCCTCAGAGTATTCGAATGTATTTTACTTTGTTTTATGCACTGGTCAAATATTAAAAGAATATATATTTTTTTTATTTAGCGCCAAAGCTAAAATTGCTAACAAACACTAGAAGTCAATAGTCACGCAAATCATTTCTGATCTCAGCCGAAACACTATTCACCTTCATTAGGGTGAAGCGGATTATTGGATGTGGTTTAGGACTCAGTATGACTTACTGTGAGCTCTAAAAATGAGCAAAGCTTTAATGAACAAAGCTTAACAGGCAGCTATTTCAGACAACAAAGAAATCCCTTGCACTGATGATTCTAGATCACCTTCCTTAGCTGAATGCGGTTGGTTGCCTAGTAAGGGCATTCACCCTGCGATCTGAAAGCCGTGGGTTTGAGTCCCCGGACTGCTAGTGGCATCACTGAGGTTCCCTGAGTAAGGTACCCTCCCCTCACTGCTCCCCGGGCGCTGTGTTCCTGTCTGCCCGCTGCTTCACTTGGTGAATGGGTTCAATTTCGTGCTGTTCACACTGTGTGCTGTGGTGTGTTCACATATGACAGAAGGGTCACTTTACTTACACACTTTACACTTGTTTGTGAAAGGGGTTTGACTACATGGTGACGTTTTGCCTTTTTGATAAATGAAAGTAAAAATATGACCCACTGAAGCTGTGTGTGACATGAAATGGTCACTTTTAACCATCGGTCAAGTTTAGGGTCAGATATTTCTGTAGAAGCAGAGTGTGTGTTATCTGCAGCCAAAGCACACTCCCGTCCCGGACATGCCTGCGCATTTCAAGCGTCAGCGAGGGCCGGCATCTCGAACACGCCCGGTAATTAAAAGAAGTAAAGCACACACAAACACACACACACACACACACACAAACACAAAGCGCAACCTGCTTACGCCGAGTTAATTTGCAGACACCAACAAAAATGGAAAACAGACAGCCAATGGGCCCTCCGACTCCTGCGCACATTAGAGCCAGTCAAGTGTGTCAAATCTAATTGGAATATATGAATGTTTCCTTTGTCTGTTGCCCCTAGCCCACTTGGCAATGAGCAGGAATCAGCTTGATACTGAATTTCCCTGGTTACAGTTTGAAGGGTAAAACCTGATGAAAAGCACTTTTTGTGTGCGTGTGTGTGTGTGTGTGCGTGTGTGTGTATATGTGTGTGTGTGTCGGACGCTTCTGCTGCGCTGGCTTGCAAACTAATTGTAGCTCGGATATTCTCAGTGCAAATATTGGAAATATGAATGCATATTCACACAAGATGCAATCTGAGTCTTTCTTCAGTCCTTTTAAAGTAAGACACTATATTCTTTTGTTAAAACAATAGATGTAAAACAATAGAGGTTTTTGCCAGCTAATCTCAGAAACGCTAGCCAATATTGAAAAACAAATCGAAGAAAAAACATTGCAAAAACATATAAATCTACTTTATCTACCTAAAACATAAATGTGCATAGTATTTCAACCAGCAATGTAACCTTCAGTATGTTTTTCAGTATGAAGATACTCCTGAAAAGATTTAACTCTTCAAATCACCTTGTTTTTTATTGTTAATGGAACATATCTTACTGTTAATTAATTCTGTTTTTAATCAAGAAAACAACATGCACTGTTATTATAAAACACATTTAAGGCAATCTCTAATAAATAAATAAATAATAGGGCTGTCAGCAGATTAAAATATTTAATCACGATTAATCCCATGTTTGCCATAGTTAACTCGCAGTTAATCGCACCTTTAAGTCAGTCCTAAACATACAGTTTTTAATACTCTTATCAACATTGGTGTAGACAAATATGTTTGCTTTGTGCAGATTTAGGTTTATTAATGACAGTCAATACTGTTAACAACATTTAAAAAATAAATAATCGTACACATGTATATACATATATAGATATATATTAATTCTGGGCAATGATTACAATTTTAATCACGATTAATCGCGTTTTTCTGCGATTAATCACATTGTTATATGTGAAATTAAATCATTAATTCCAAACTAGTGTATTACACAACTTTATTTTTAAAGTACTGCTGTATGAACAAAAGTGGAATAACATTTGATTTGCAAACACTTTAAACAAATAAGGATTTTTTTAACAGCAGTGTTCCCTTTAACACAGTTACACAGTTACAGTTCAAATATTTTTGTAAATCTCAACTTAATCTAATCAAACCAAGTATAAAAACAAAGCTATTTGCCACAGCAGGGCATTCACGTTTTATCTAGTTTATTATAGAAAAACAAGTTACCCTCAGAGTCCAGAGCATGGGGGCGGAACCATTATAGCAGCTGCAAAGAGGGACCAACTCCATCTGAAAGTCTATGGATCTGAATGCAGTGTTATTAAAGTCACATTTGGTGTAATGGTCAGGCGTCTTATATGGACAAAAGTAATGGGAGGCTGGTTTTCGCAGGGGTCAGGCGTCCATATTAAATAGCTCAACGCTTGCATTACTTTGGTGAATGCACAGAATTTTGAAAATAAAAGAATTTTTAAAGACCTGCGTTAACGTGCGATAAAATAATTGTTGGCATTAAGTAAATAATGTTTTAACGCGATAATAACGCCTTAACTTTCCCAGCCCTAATTAATAATAATTTATTTGAAGTTTTGTAACATCTTGTAAGTATTTTATACATAATCCCATTTAAGCTGCATTCTCGGTTCAGTGGTATCTATCTAGTATTTCTTTCTTTCTTTCTTACTAAAATAATTAATGCTAATCATTTCATTAGTACTAATCATTTCAAATTTACATTTACACCATTTAGTAGACACTCTTATCTAGAGCTATATTTAAGTAAACATTCGCTATTCAACCAAGTTACTGCTAGCTAAGATACGCACCTGAACAGATCCTGTTAAAAGAAAAGTCAAAGGTTAAAGGAAAACATGGAGTTAAGATGGTAAGTTAAGAGGGCAACTTTTTTTTTTTAATTGGGAAAAAGAAATGAGTAAAATATAAGAAGAGGCCTAGTTAGTCACCAAGGTGTTGCTTGAAGGAGTTGATTTTCTGAGTATTTCTGGAGAGTTTTAGTGTAGCTTTTTGTTTTGATTCTTTTATATTATTCTATCATAAACAGTTTCGTCTGGGATCAGTAACATTTTCTGATTCTGACTCTTTTCAGACCGAAAAGGTGTCCCCTATAACTGGCGGAATCATAGCAGTAGCCTGGTTTCTGTTGCAGTTTTGCACACAATAGAAACAGAAGTGTTTTTTGTGAAAAGTCGACTAAACACAATTGTGAATGGTCTGTGTTTCTGTTAAGTAATGTTATTTGACTGAAGCTGAGTTTTCTTCTCTCTTGATGGCTATTCCAGTTACGCAGGGCAACTGATGTGCAAGGTCTTATCAATTATGGCACGGTGATTTAATTTGAATCCACCGCAGTAGTCATGGCAGCCTGTAATCAAAGTCGAGGAGGACATGTGATGCACACAGTAATGAAAAGGCAGCCCCTTTACGCCTGACAGAACCACATATCAAGGATTTCTGGGTGGTCATTTCCCATTGAACAGTGTTCCTGTGAATCCAAAGATTTCGAATAAATCGTTCAATTTAAGGCCATATTACACTCCAAAGTTTCAACCAAAAAGCCTATAGCCATTGCTTTTTTAATTTATTTGTTTCGGGGAGTGTCATATGACTTAAATGCAAAAAATCAATATTGCTTTGTCAAATCATCTGAAAAAACATCTCATGTTAATGTTGAACTTTTTGCCAATTTGTTTTTTCAAAACTCTAAATGTTTCCACTTCATTTTGTTTGCTGTTTTAAATAATTGGAAACCCACCTGTTGCGTCTTGTTGCTGAATGAAAAATGGCCCCTGCTGGCTCAGGAGACTTAAGCAACTGCTTATACTGTTCAGTCGACCCAGAGCACAACCTGTGACTGATTGTCTAAGGCAGAATATGACATCTCTCAGAAAGGTGGACTTATTCTTCTGCACAGATTAAATGTGTTGGTATGATGTCACCTAGAGTTCAAAACAAATTACTGTCTAACCCTGTTTTTAATTGTTGTGCAGTTATATGTGGGTTGTATCTAATTAAATCAAGCCTATCAAGCATTTGTGTTCGTAAACAGAAGAGATAATAATTGCGAGCTGAAATTAGTGAAGTTATTGTTGCTTGTGAAGTCTTGTTGACATTTGTCAGAATGAAACCTGTTGGACAGACTCAAACCTGTTGATGCAGAATGTTTAAGTTATGTAATGTATGTTATGTAAATACTGTCAAATCAACCTATTATGTAGCAAAATCTGTAGATCTAGGTGCCCAAACTTTCTTTTTTTTTTTGTATTTTTATTTTGCCGATTTCATATAACCGCAAGGCATAAAATAAAAAAAGAAAAAAGAAAACAAACAAAAACATTTCGACAGGCTCAGACAACTGTACAATGAGGCAAGTTAGAAAAAAATTGTAAACATGCACACTGAAACAGTATATAAGAGGGTGGCAGTTAAACATAATACCCTAAATTATTATGCATGAGGTCCTAAACAACAATAATACGCTGTTTAGTTGGGGGGAACTCATCTTCCCACTGCCTCGTCCAGGAGGGAGAGAAACTGTTTTCATTGTATGGGCTCTCGGGGATCTGTTTTTCCATTTGAATGACTGAGATCATGTCAGCCATCCATCTATGAAAGGAAGGAGGAGAGGGAGATTTCCATTCTTTCAAAATGGCTGCCCAAAATTTCTACTTTGGGGACCAGAGGGCAAAAAACAGCACATTTATTTAGCTTGTTAGCTATACATTCTTACATTTACACGTTTTACACAGTCTCTAGCAGTGCTTTTATACTGGCACAAGAAACTGTGCTGTGCCATGAACAAAGGTTTTTCCACTACAAATAAAGGGACCCGTACCCGAGCCGAAACTGTGCTGCTGGACGGCAGGGCTGAAAATGGGCCGCAGCCGAGCTGAATCTCTGCTTTCTGATTGGTTAAAATGTTGTCACAACCGATGGACTTGGAAAGAAGCCATTGGTTTTTTTTCTACTGTCAGCGCAAAAACAACAGTGGAGATACATACGACTGGGAGGTCGACAAAGTACAAGCATGGCAGATAAATTTCAGTGGTTTTTCTATGACATTAACAAATTTATCTTTAACAATGAGAAACACAAAGGTGTACCAGGACAGCGCTAGTTGGGTGAGGTAGTTTTCATCACAGATAGGGAATGCTGAGAAAACTGTCAAAACTTATATGACTATAATTGATAAAAAAAAAAACCACAAACAAAAGTGGCTCTGACAGTAAAAACTTTCTGCTGGTTCGACTCCATGGACTCCATTAGATTCCTATGGAAAGGTTGTACAGGAACCTAAATCTCCTCTTGACTAGATGCCACTGCCTTTTAATACCGTTTAATGCCGACTATGTTGTTTTATGGGAAATAGGGTTTTCCTATTCTATTGTATAACACACTGTATGCTTTGTTTTGAAAAGTATTTGAAAAAAGACCATACCTCATTTTGCAAATCCTTTATATTGCAGAGATAAACCAGTGAGGAAAAGCATGTGTGCTTCATTAAAACCTGTGTTGTGCAGTTTGGGGTAATGTTCCTGTTATTCTAATTCAGGTCAGGCAGGTGCTGGCCCATTTTTCAGGATAGGTGGACAGGTGTGGGTCAGGAAAATGCTGACCTGCGCATCATTATTAGCAACATTAACATTTCGAGGTGAAGCGTTTCCTCCAGGTTAGGGTTCACGTAGAGGAATCTGCTGCCGGGTTGCTGGTAAAGGGCACAGAGTGCTGAGAAAGTGTGCAGGGATTTGGCTTTGCCCGGTCAAATCCTCATTTATTAAAAAGAGTCGCGCCAGGCCCACGGGTGCCGAGCAGTGATGAGGGATGGGGCAGGCAGATAACAAACAGAGCTACTCTGCCGGATCTACCCTCTCTCCTCCGCTCCCACTCCATCTCCCCCCTCCCCCTCTCCCCCTCTCTCCCTCAGCAGCATCGCTGCCGCTCCTCCGAGGCAATCGCAGGTGTGTAGGTGTGTGTGAGAAAGCAGCCTAGGATGAGCTAAGGAGAACTCCCACCCCTTTCGGAACATATCTGTCGACTTATATAGAGGGATTATGTATATTTCTGACCCGCAGCTAAATTGCCATAATCCTCTTTCTGATTTCGTACAGAAAATAGTTCTTCCCTGTGCTTTCATGGTGGTTGTTAAGGACGTGGTACAAGCTAGCACACTTAGTGCTGCCACATTTGATGTGCTTTGATTTATCATGCACTCGTTATACACGCCAGTGCAAAAAGCCTCGCGCTGGTGTCCGAAAATGATCCTTCACCTCATAACTCATTCATTAATGCCGTGGAGAGATGGTAAAAGTCTGAAGCCGTCAGTAAGTATTCTCTTGAATCCCATTTTTCAAACATCGTGTCCTTTGCAGCCGCTTTAATGTGCCGTGCTGAATTATTTGTAGAAGAGAAAGGTGCCCAATTGGCCGGCTGACTGAAGCGATGATGTTCCAATCAGCCAAGTGTCTGCTGCTAATGCGCTCTTTTCAGCTTTCAGCCAGGCTTCATTGTTCTTGTTCACTTCTACATGGAAGCCTGGGGCTTTAGAGGGAGGGAGGGGTTTTGTCACTTATATTCCTCCGCAGATGCTCTAGCTAAGGGGACTATGGCGGGGGCAAGGTACCCCATATTCACCCTGGACCAGAAGTTTAAAGAGCCTATATACTGCATATATACACACACACTCTGTATATGGGCAAAAGTTTTGGGATGCCTGACCATTACGTCAACAGGGACATTGCATTCAAATACATAAACTTTATCATGGAGTTGGTCCCCCTTTGCAGCTATAACAGCTTCCACTCTTCTTGGAGTTTTTGTGCCCATTCATTCTGTAGAGCATTAATGAAGTCAGATGTTGATGAGAAGGTCTGGCTCACAATCTCCATTCCAGTTCGTCCCAAAGGTGTTGGATGGGGTTGAGGTCAGGGCTCTGTGCAGCCAGTCAAGTTCTTCCACACCAAACTCATCCAGCCACGTCTTTATGCTTTGTGCACTGGGACACAGTCGTGCCGGAATAGAAAAGGTTCTTCCCCAAACTGTGTTCACAAAGTTGGAAGCATGGTGTCGTCCAAAATGTTTAATATTGCGCTTCACTGGTAGTAAGGGGCCTAGCCCAAACATGAAAAACAGGTGTGTCCCGATACTTTTGTGCATATTGCTTCAGTTAGAAATCAAGAAAACATGCCATATGACCAGGAACATCCAGTGTTTTGCTTACAGCTGTGTACGTTAATAAACTCTGTTTTAATAGGCTGAGCAGCATTGCGGCTTCTTTAAAAAGCAATCCATACCGAACCCACTGAAATGCGTAGGTGGGTCCTAAACTGCACTAGGCTGAAAATCCATGCATATGTAAATGTGTTGACTTTTGTGACATCACAGCAACAGTGAATTTAAAACACTTTTGCAGCTTAATTTCCAAATTAAAAATAAAACAAAACAGTTTGGTCTAGTTCTAATTGGGGTTTTCCTTTATATGGGTCCTTTAGGTAAATGTGAACTTTTCTTTTCAGATCATTTTAAAGCTTTCATAGTTCAAACCACATACCTCACTTTATCCTATAATTTAACCTGTGGTAGATTTAACCAGTGACTGAATCTGTGATTGGTTAGTCTGTGATTGGTTAACCTGGAACTGAACCTGTGATTGATTAAGCTGTATCTGGTTAACCTGGAACTGAACCTGTGATTGGTTAAGCTGTAACTGGTTAACCTGGAACTGAACCTGTGATTGGTTAATCTGTAACTAGCTAACATGTAACTGAGCCTGTGATTGGTTAGTCTGTAATTGGTTAACTTGTAACTGAACCTGTGATTCATTTTCGGTTGCTTGGCCCCTAACGTGATTGATTAGCTTGTAATTGGTTAGTTGTTTTTATTCTTTCTTCTGTCTCCATTTTAAACGTTAGCCACCGCAAAATAGCCTTACCATTTATATTCAAGAGGTTAAAAAACATCTGGTGAGTCAGAACAGTTGGTCAGTCTTTTTTGCATTCACTGCTGTTAAGTGTTTCTTGCATAGTTCAGCAGCAGAGGTGGTGAAGTGGTGCTGGAATTCACAGCAAGTTTCTAAGCATCTCCTCAACAGCTTTGCTCTCTCTCTCTCTCTCTCCCTCCCTCTCTCTCTCTCTCTCACACACTCTCTCGCACACACACACACACACACACACACACTTGAATGCACTCCAGTTATGTTGCATTTCTACATGTAATGGACCCCATATGCCTTGCGGCAGTTTGTGCCATGCTGAGAAACCAGAGCCCACTCAGATCCTATTAATGAGCACAATCAAAGCAAATGTGCTCTATTTTAATCTACTGGTGGCTGCAGCTTATACCATTAGTACAGCGAGCCTCTCTACAACTGTGTCCCTTTCACTTATATAACCCTTAGAACTACAGCACTCTTATTGCCATTGCCTGCGCTATTTAAATGCCATTACCCTTAATAATATCTATATTCTGATACATTCTAAGATTGCATTCTGCATCAACAGGGTTGAGCCTGCTTTGTCTGCCTTTGTTTACGGGCCAAGAAATTCAGAAATTCTGAAAAACATACTTTCTGAATGTACAGATATAACTTTTCATCCATTTCAAACCAGTTCGGTTTCTCTTTTGCTCATGAAATGTGGTATTAATTGAAGATGTGAGAATTCACTTAGGTTTAAAATGTTGTGGATCAGGCCTTCAAATCTGCATTAAGGCTGTGACGATTCATCTAATGAACTAGATTAGCTAATTAAAAATATATGGATTGCTTAAACTTCATCCTTTGCATGAATGAACAGTTTCAGCCATATACACAGTACACAGTGAAATGAAACTGAATCTTCCTTAAGTGCAACTCAAGAACAAAAACAGAAACACAACAAGACTACATTAGTGCAGACAGTACTAAATACGCAGAGGGTAAAGAGAGCAAAAGAGAGAGCAAAAAAAACACAAGAGCAACAAAACAGCAGTCAACAAAAGCAGCTACACTACAGTTTAAATGAATACAGTATTATGACAGATACTATATTCAAGTAGTGGGTTGTTCTAACTCTTCTTTTACTACTTCTGCTGCTACTGAATAGGGGTCACCACAACAGCCATCTCCATCTCCTTCTGCCTTCTGCGTCTTCCTCTCTCACACCAACTGCCTGCATGTCCTGCCTCACTACATCCATAGACCTTACATTAGGCCTTCCTCTTCTCTTCTTCCCTGCAGCTCCATCCTCAGTATCCTCCTCACAACACACTCAGTCTCTCCTCAACATCCTCCTCCCAACACACTCAGTCTCTCCTCAACATCCTCCTCCCAACACACT
>JBBPCY010000002.1:3965028-3978291 GCA_037974405.1 Brachyalestes nurse | reverse complement strand
TCACCTTATAAATTAATTCTACCCTCCTGGTCTTCTTGATGAAGTTGTTAATCACTCTGTCATACCAGCAGGGATTTTCTTCCAGGGATTTCACCAGTCGCCAGCTTGGCTTGGTGATGGGGATCACTAGCAAGTGGTCAAGCTAACAAGCTAATGCCCTTCCTTCTGTGCACTCGTAGACGAATTATTAATAAATACTAGTAAATCCTATGTTACATGTTTTGTTATGTATGAAGCTTCAGTCTCACACTCAAGGTCAGTGCTCAGTACAGAACATAGAACGAAGTGTAAACAAAGGCTGTGATTGGCCACAGTGTTATGTCAGTCATTTTGAAGCGGTGAACTACTCTATTACAGTAGGCAGTCACTTGTTTCACGGGTGGGACTTATTTACCATTAGAGTTTATTGAAACCTGGAAAGTCTACAAGCTGTGGGGGTCTGAGAAGATTTGAGAAGAAACATGTTTCACTGAAATTCTCTGTTTCACCACGGTTGGGGGTGGCACTGTTTCACATTTTTGACCAGAGCCGTATACAACTGTAATGCTATTGAGGAGCTGAAATTAGGAGAGCAACCTTATTTTTATGAGAATTGTTTTGTTTCACACCATTATGAAGTTTTTTTGTATTATTTTTTTGTATGAAACATTGTTGAACCTGTAGTCTTATAGAAACCGCCACTAGTGTGGAGGCAGTCAAGTTCTTCCACACTGAACTTCTCCAGCCATGTCTTTATGGAGCTTGCATTGTGCACTGGAACACAGTCATGCTGGAACAGAAAAGGTTCTTCCCCAAACTGTGTCCACAGGTGGAAACATGGCGTTGTCCAAAATGTCTTGGTATGTGGAAGCATTAAGATTGCCCTTCACTGGAAGTAAGGGGCCTAGACCAAATACTGAAAAACAGGTGTCCCAATTATTTTGTCCATGTAGTGTAGGTATCAGTTACTCTCATTTTAAACATCAGTTACTGTTATTTTTTCTGTAACAGTTAAGCAGTCCTGAAATAAAGGGGTGCTGCAGTATTGTGAGTATCCTCTAAAATAGCATTCAGCTACTCAGTGAAATTAATTTTTATGGCTCACAGAAAGTTCTTTTGATGCATAAATGGAAGCAATTTGGGTGGCTATGACTTTTGATGCTGGCAAAGTTAGCCATGTCTTAGCTGATCCACCAATAATTCTGTTAATCAGAGCTGCAGGTTGTAGATATTTTCCAATAGTAAGTCACTTCAGGCCAACAGAATGCCGTGTAAGGCCAACATGTGACGTAAGGGCGTAATATGCAGTTGCTTTGCAACACATGCTACACCTACCAGATCTGCTGTGAATGAATGGGCTCAGATAACTGGTTTGTGCACATGGTTGACATTAGCGTTCAGGGTGGGCTCACTTTTAGTGATGTTTTAGACTGCCTTTGTCAGAATTCCTAGAATTCATTGGCACACTTCAGTTATTGTGAATTGTCCGGGAAAATCCGAGAACTTACATGTGCTTGTCATTGCATGAGCAAGGGCAAACAGCAAATGTTTTCCGTCCATGTGAGGCCTTTGCTAAATTCTTGCCTAAAAGGAGCCACATATTAAGTGGAATGCTCTTTAATGATAAAACGGCCATTAGAAAATGGTTAAAGCTAAAAATCCGTCCATGCTTCCAAATCTCTTTCATGGTTGTTATTCCGTAAAATATGCAGCAGGTATTTGAATGATATTTCAGGAATTTGTACCAAATCGCTTAAATGATTCATTGTCATGGCTCCCATTTCCTGCCTCTTAATGCCTGTTTTGGCTCCGTTCTTTGTTGGATCACGGTATCAAAGCGGCTCGACTTCTGACAGGTTCGCTAGCGTGGAGGTGTTTTCTCTTCAGGAAAATCAGTTTGGTTTTCTTGTTATGTGTGATCCCATTAAAGGGTGCTGTCGAGATGAAAACAAACATCAGCAGCAGCCATGGAGCTCCTCGATCAAACGTGCTGGGAGACCACCAACACTTCCTTCTTGGCTGCAGTCCCTATGCGTCCAGCATTTGTGTGTGCATATAGAGGTCTGGTTATTATTTCAAATGAAGGCCCCCAGCCCTGCTTCAGAGACGGAAGGTAGAACATGTTTACCCAAATTAGCAAGGACTATATTTCTAACATCTTACTGATCTGCTGGCTTGGTCCATTTGAAAACTGCTTGGGCCAACAGTAGATCTTCACACCGCAATCCTGAACCTCTGAGGCCACCACTATCATAGCTGTGTCTTCTTTCAGGGCAGCCCTCCCTCCTCTTTTGGCCTCAGGAGCACTCGGGATATTGCTTGTGGTTCTGAAGCAAATAATCGGGAATTAAAAAATGGATTCCTCAGGCCTCATGCCTAGCAACGGGCCCGTTGCCATCTGCTTAGCCTGAAGGGGCGGCCATTGCTGAGAGACATGGCTGTTTGGGAAGCCTCCGTCACCTGTTCCTGCAGCCGGCTTTGTCAACAAGATAGAGATCATTTCTGAGCACAAAAGGTAACCATGGATGTTCCCTTCAGCCGGGCCTCTTTAGTCCCATGTAGCCATTGTCGGACGCCGCACACCTGGTAATAATTAAACGCAGGGGCGGGAAAATTTAACAGCTTCATAACAGGGTCACAAATCAGCCTTATGAATGTTTCATAAAAATGTTTTTTACTGTGTTTATACTTAATAGAGGCCCCCAGTAATACAAATAGTGTCATCACACAGTCATAAAGCAGGTCCTGTTTTTTTGTCCCACCTTGGCTCATGTCATGGTAAAAGTTTCCTGGATGAAACCTAAAAATCAGATGAAATAGGGTGGCAGTGGCCTAGTGAGGTAAAACACTTGCCTGTGAACATGATGACCATGAAGTTGCAGGTTCAAAGCCCCACTTTCAACCATTGTGTCTTTACGTAAGGTACTTAACTCTCAGTTGCTCCAGGGGGACTGTCCCTGTAACTAATGCCTGCCAAATGCCACTTTGTGAAGTAAATGACTCACAAACTTTTTTCCACTTATGCAATATAATTAGCTTATTTTTTTTTTATTTTTAATTTTCATCAGGATTCTTGCATTGTCATTAACATGGAAACATTTCAGGTGGTTGCATATATACTGGGGAAGCTTATTGGGTCAGTTCTTCACAGCGGTACTGTAGGGAACCAGGCGTATTTATTCCTCTTAAAGCTACCTTCTCAAAGTTATGACATATAATTAAAAAAACACTGCATGATGCCATAGACTTTGTTTTTAGTAATAGGACAAGATTTTAGTCTAAAATGCACATTCATGGAGGAGCAGTACATTCAGGGCTTTATTCTAATCAATAATTGACCATCATCAGTATTTCATATTTTCAAAAGACGAAGTTCACTGGTGGGTTTGGATAGAAAAGAAAATGACTATTTGTGATCACCCCTGGTTCCATTCTTCACCACTGTATAAAATAGTTTCTCTATAATGAGGCACTTTAGGTGAAACCGCTCTGAATGTCTGTTTGCATCTCGCCGAATTAATTATGCAGAAATTCAGAAAAAAGCAATGGAATTCCCCTTTTAGCTGTTTTTCCCAGTTTGCACATAAAAATGCTCTGATGTACTTGGACGCATGGCCTTTGAGTTTAGTGTATTATTTATATTATTATTATTATCATCTTATTAAATTATATAAGGATATTAGATAAGATTATAGTGACTGTTTACTGTTTTAATACACTTAAGCTGAGGAGGTGATGACGTGCAGACCAGATCTTCTGTGCATATAAAATGGGGGTGTTTGTTAGGGGGTGGGTGAATGCCCCTGCTGTTCGGTCATAAAAGCAACAGTGGGGTCTTTGTGCTTATTTCATTCTTTTTCATGTTTTATTGTCTATAAAGGTAGATACTAACTACTTTGGTCATGTGGCATGTGTGGTAAGTACATTTTGTATAGATTTGTATATATATATATATATATATATAAATAAAGGTAACTCTTTAAAAGCTGAATAGAATTCTGGATGTGGAAATGTCTTTGCAGATTGACTAAATATGGAATATGTGGAAAATCATGTAAATCTGCTTTTTGGAATCACTTTGATCTGCATTTTAAGTGTGAAATGAGGTCAAGATTTACAATTATTGTTCTTATTGTTCTTATTTATCCATGTTAAGTGTTAAATGGCCTTCATTAGAGCTCCCCTGTCCCAGTTATATTGACAATAACTATTGGCCACATGCTGATATGTTTAAAGGTTTTCTTTTTTAGCTGGAGTCTGCAGGCCAGCGCACTGTTGTGGAGCTTCTGAAATTTACAACCACAATTGTTTGGCGGAAACATGAATAAAAGGCCCGTCCACAGCACAGCCGTCCACGGCACAAGTTGAGAGATAAATCACTGAAGCCTTCCCGATAGGCCATGGATACAATGGGAGGAGAAGTGGGCCAAGCGTCAGTGTTACTATTACTGACAAAGGCTATCTCAGACAGCATTAAGCCACAGGGAGTCCCATTCACCTGGGGGGCATTGACAGCTGCTCACTGCCCCCTCCCTGCCCCCATTTACTGCCCCAAATCCAATCTGAAACTTAGACAGGCATCTGAAACCCGTTTCCATTAACCCAGGGAAGGTGCACAGCTTGTGCAGATCTTTGACTTGGGCACTCTGCTCATGTTACATTTATCCATATGGCCTCTAGTGGCTTGCTGTAGGTGCACAAACATGGGCTAAGGCTTTGCTGTCCTCGGGACCCCAGAATAGTCCCAGAGTTAACTTTGAGAAAAAATATGGATCATGTGATGGGCCCTGAGGACTGATTTGAAGAGCCCTGCACTATGGTTCTAGAGGAGCACTTTCTAGCAACTACTAAATCTGGCAAAGAACAGATTAGTTAAAGCAGGTGTGTTTGAGAAGTAGAATAACTGGCCTGAATTATTTGTATACTCAGGTTATGTGTTTGTTGTGTTCCTATAGGGTCTCTAAATATTTGGGAACAAGGTCATAGCCATGGCTGCCAAGAACACCAGCCCCCGCCCCTCACGCAAAAAGGAGAACTCTTTTATTTACTAAAACCTGAATAACACTTTGCAATTATGATACTTTACGATAATGATTAAATTTTTATTCATTGTTGCCTGTTATAACATTGTTGCCTGTGTGTGTGTGTGTGTATATATATAAATGTGCACTAGAATTATGTATTTTTCACATTTCATGCGTAAAGAGGGTAGAAATTATGGCACTACAAAAATTCAAACCATGAGAAAAATGCTCTTTGTAAAAGTGTCAGGAAAAGCACAATAAATTCAAGGGAACCTCAAACTTGTTAGCTGTGGTGAATTTTGGATGTGCTGAAGTAGGCAACACAGGAGCTGGCAACACAGAACCGGTGGAGTTAGTATAAATTTAGTATAATTTAAGCAGTTTTCTCCGGGATCAGTACAGTTTTCTGATTCTGATTCTGATTCTCTGAACCGAGTTAAACTTTGTCTATGACTACCTGAGTTAAACTTGTCTATGTCTAAACTAATCCCAGTTAGGACTGAGCCAAAATCGGCTATAACTGAGTGAGTCCTAGCTGTGACTGTGCTAATTCCATTCATAACTGTGCTAAACCTGGCTATGATTGAGCTATCTCAGAAATTAGTGAGCTAAACTTGGCTGTGACTGAGTTAATCCCAGTTATAAACCTGGCTATGAATGAACGACTCACAGTTATGACTCAGTTAAACCCGAAAATGAGTTAAACTGAGTTAAAATAATCCCAGTTATATCTAAACTAAACCCAGGTATGATTTAATCCAAGATATTACTGAGTTAAATTTAGGCATGACTGAGCTAAACCCTGCCTGCCTGTCATTAGGAAACTAGGCGAATAAACTCAAAACATGCAGCTCATAAAATCAGTTGCTATTTCAGCAGGAGGCCTACGATTGCAAAATCTATCACAACAACACAGCACATAGAAAACAATGCAGTGAGTACAAGGTTGGTGCTTATTAACTATGTTTTTTTAACAAAAGAAATTCAGCAAATTAATAGAATTTTGTCCTAAATTAGCAGAAAATTTCTATATTTGTTTCCTGTAGAAGGTGTGTACTTTTCACATGTAATTTAATGAGACACATGCAAACCCTTGCAGTGGACTGCAGATGGGAGCATCTAAGTGGCCATATGCCTGGTGGATGTGAGTTCAATCCCTGGCCAGTCAAGGGATCATAGCTGCCTCCTTTTTTCTCTTTGTGTGTGGGGTCCTTCCTCAGCTCCTTTCACTGAATTCATGATTCCAACCAAAGCAGGACTCTGTTGGCTGACATACCAGAATTGAGTTAGCGTTCTCCTTCAAGCATGTTGAGCTGTTCAATGATCTTGAATTCATGTGAAAGGTGTGGTGGTGCTTACTGTGAGTTAGTGGGTGGGAATGGCTCATGGCTTAATTGTGGAGAAACTGGTTTAGAAGTCCAAACAAATTCAATGAAGCATCCCTATTTGAATTCAATACATTTAGAAGGAAATACATTTCCATTCTTTGGAGACAAAGGAACATGTTTAGGGGTTCAAAATCCTTGAATCTTTAGTCCTCAATTGACGGCAATGTCCTTTTCCAGGCCAATCCTCAAGAACAGCCACCCTGGTAGAGTGGTGACTGATGGAAAAAGAGAGAGAGAGAGAAAAAGAGTGAGAGAGAGGTCATTAAAATCAGGTCTATTTTGGAACCACTGTAGCTCAAAAACCTCTAATGCAACTAATTTAGGTAGAAATGAAAGATGTTCAGCAGCCTTTGATACATCAAATCAAAAGGAGTTGAGGTCTCTGGTTTTTGGGTAAAGATGTGACAAGAGCCATATTGAAGCCAGATGGGAGGCTGCCTCTAGTTAAAGATCCGCTCATCAGTGGAATCAGAGCAGTGGCGTTTCTCTGGATGACGCTCAAGAATGTCTTCATTTAATCTTTTGCATTCAGAGCTGCAGTTCTGTGGGTGGGCAAAAAAAGCTGCAACAAAAAAGGTAATGGGATTGAATTAACATGTGGAAATTTTGGGCAAGAGGAAAAACATTAACCCAACTGAGGAACTGAACTGGTGCCCTCCCAGTTTGTTGGACCGGTGTGACCGGCTACAATGTGAAATCATTAATGGAAACCTGAACTGGAAATCAGAATGTATTTCTTTTCCTCAGCGTATCACTTTTGTGAGTGAAACAGAATTTTTTAGTCTGGAAATTGATTGGGACACGATTTTATTATCATGATTTGATTGGATCATAAAAAAGGGGCATTTTGAAACCAAAATCAAGTTTCACCACAAAACTAGAATAATAAAGACCACCAGATTATCCCTCAGTTAGGACAAATGTTCATTAGATCATCATACAGCATGGAAGCAAACATAAAAACAGCACAAATACAGTGCTGACCCTCAAACAACCTCATTCGTGAACAGCCATCAGCACAAACAAACTGAAATAACGGAGAAATGATTCCTTTATAGCAGGTCCAAAAGTGGAAGGGAGAGTAAATTCAATATCAGAGCAACATGTGCAGCTCTGAGTGGAGGTGAAGACAATGCTGTTGAATATAACTTGTCCCTGCCTTATGTCCAAGGTGATATAGTTCATTATGAGAAGGCGTTTCAAGGCTGGCAAAAGTCATTCTGGTAAAAAGTGCATTTTGGTCAAAAATTACAGATTTTTTTTGGTCTTTTTTCAAAGATAGGATACAGTATGATAATCTCCAGAGTAAGATTTCCTGAACTGAATGCGATAAAATTACCTTCTCATAGTGTATCTTGTAGGTTGAAGAAATTACAGATGCTCAGAAGATCTTACAGTTGGGTAAAGACTGCATTTGTTTGCTGTTAAATGAAGAAGAAAGGCAGATAGAATGACCTTGACTGAAATAGCTGTCCTCAAAAATCCTCAAAACATTATGGTGGAAGGACTGGATTACTTAAATGAGAAAAAATGACTGGTCAGATGAGCAGGGCAACAACCTAAAGGTTACAGTTAGTAAGGTACTAATGGAGAAGATTTTGATCATCCCTCAGACCAAAGTGGAGAACTGTGAGGAGAGCTAGTGCATGAGGAGGCCAATGGAGAGCATCCTTGATCACTTAGTCCATTTTTCACCAGAATTCATGGCCCTCTAATTCCAACCACTAAGTGAAGAACTACCATCTCCACTTAGGATCTAAAAGCACTCAAAGTAGTCAATGAAAACTGCTGCTTCTTTTCACAGTGGTAAACAAAGTGTCAACTCTTGCACTCTTGCTTTCCACAATGTTTAAACTTGCGATGGCTTGGCGGCAATTAGCAAAACGAGACCCTGTAAATAACTGCCGAGCACTTTGCCACAGTCCAATAAAAAAAGATTAGAAACCTTTACAGCTCTACATATGTGAGAGAAGTCACTGTATAGAGTTTTATATGACATATTTGGACCAATTTCCCCAGATGACGTTTGCTGGGAGAAGGGGGCGGGGGCTGTGGAGCAGAAAGAAGCTAGTGTTTCCAGTTGAATCGTATGTAATTGGATCAGTACGGAACGACTGATGAAAACGAAATGATCTGGTCTTTGTTATTGGGGTGTGTTCTTCTGGTGTTCTTCCAGCTTCTGCCTCGCATGATGGCTAGTCACGCCGCATGCTACAAGGTCTCAGTACCAAAGGGGACTTTCCAGCCAACGCTGGAAAGATGGTGGTTTTTCACCTCCTGAGCAGAGAGTCAACATATGCATTTTAAACAGCACACCAAGGCCAGCATCAAGTCAGGAAACAACTCATGATGAAGAAAACACCCACTTTTATATTTCTAATCTTTGGCTATTACCATGTTTTACACTTTCCACCAGACCAACCAAATGCAAAGATCATTAAAATATATAGTAATGCATAGAATGCATATGTAATGCAGGCATAATGCATATTTAGTATTTTGTATCAAATGGATTCTTATTCATACAGATGGCTAGAAATTCCCACCGTTTCCTCCAAGTATCTATGGAATAACTTAACCTTTCAGCCTTTCAACCTTTCAGGTTCTTAGTTCAGGAGCGAATAGCTTGTGTAGCGTAGCTCTACATATCCATATCTCTACAGGGACAAATTTTCTTCTTGAGTTTTATGTGTTTGCATAATTTGAAAGTGCAAGACATGCTTTACATTGTATTCAAGAGTATTCAATGTTTAAACTTGCGATTTAACATGGTTCAAAATAAAGTCTGGTTACATTAACTTACATTGAAACTTGACTTTTTTTAGAGAGTTTCTCAGGATGGTGCCAATCTGATAAGCTCATTATCATTATGAAGTTTCCTTGTTTCAGAGATGTTTGGGTTTTTTGATGGTTCCTTCTGAAACAGAGCCTAGAGGTTCATTACATAGATGAACATAGATTTTAGTCTCGGTTAAAAACAGAGGCAAGGCAAGACAGCTGAGTGCGAGTTGATGTATTTTCTATCTGATGAGTAATTTCATAGCTGTTGGGGTATATTACAAAACACCGCTTCATTCTAGAGCCTCTCTCTTGTGGAGAAAGGCTGAGCACATGTAAAATAGCTACAAGTCAACGAGATGATATGAGTCAACAAGCACAACAAGTAAAAGAGATGATAAACGATACAAAGATAAGAGATGAAGTGCTTCATTTTGCTGAGAAATGGCAAGTGTTCCTTTTAATCATGGGCTGAATAGTAATTAGGTGGGAGCAAGAGAAAGATTTGGGCATCTGTAGAAGGGTTACAGTCAAGAATCTATCGCCTGCTCTGAAAAGAGCACAAGGAGGGCCGTTCAGATGTCTGTCCGGACCTCAATAAAAGCTAGAAACAGGAGGCAAATTGACCCCTCGGGCCAAAGAATGCTAGAATACAGCCAGACAAAGGCCGCGTTTCTTTACACCGAAAAACAACTCGCTGCTCTTCGCCAAAGGGGGATTTCTCCAACTGAGAATAATAACAAATCACACATTTTTAAAATGAAGCATGTAGACTTATCTAGCCTTATTCATTGCATTTGTGAGTCGTAGAGGTCAAATCGTGCATTATTACTACAATATCTCAGTCCAAATTTGTAAGCTCTGGATCTATGTGCTCCAATACAGCGGTGGTCACCGCCATAATGCCACCTCTGTTTGCCGAGCATGAGGCGAAGCGTAATTGTGCAGAGGAATGTATGACAAACTGCCGTCCACAAAGAGCCCCTCTCTAACGGCTGACAGTTCTACCCATATTTTTAGAATACTGTCCCGATAATGAGAATTCATCCTCCCACGTGTTGCTAAGCCACCAAGTGTAAGCTTGTCTTTGTTCTGGATTATTTAATAAAATGTCTTTTGGAATCTACCTTGAGCACTAGAAATCGCAGGTCTAAGACAGGCTGTGTAAAAAAAAGATTTTTTTCTTAATTTGATGAAAGTCCAACCAAAGACATTTCATTTAAAAGAAGGATGTGAACATATCATGGAAAATCTTGAATGAATATATTATAATTTTCGGTCATTTATTTAATGTGAATAAGCTAAATAGCTCAAGAAAAAAGAAAGTTTTGACAAAAAGAGTCAAAAGAGACAAAAACTGTCATTATTTTGAAATCAGAATTAAAGAATCATATCTTTTTGCATTTATATTCTGTTTATTAAAATATATCATTGATCACCGCTGACATCATTACATTGCATAAGAGGAAGGGACCACTTGTTGGACAGTGTCCAGTCCAGTTCTACAGAGTCAAGCAGTTTTACTCCCAGTAAATGCATGAGTTTCTTCTTTATTTTTGCAGTCAAAACACAACAAAAGGGGATTTTGACGGTTTAAAGATGGCGACAGTGACCAAAAAAGGATTTTTCATTGTACCAGTACAATCATAGATCAAATGTTATTCAAAGTATATTCAGTCATCTTCGACAGGTTTCTGATTACATTGTACTTATAAGCATAGATGATAGCAAAGTAGGTAAAATGACTGATTTGCACTACTAGTCCTCTACTGTAATAATATGAGTAGATCATATAGAGGGAACATTGGGAAACTGCTTAAATTGTGTAATACATTTAATTTTATTTTCACAAAAAATGAAGTCAGCTAAGCTGGGGGCCAATATGCCAGGCAGGAACCAGTGAGCCAAAAATGCTGTGGACGACCCTGCTTAAAGCTCCTTTGGTTTTCCGGATGAAACTATGGCTGGTGGTTGTTTTCAGACTGTTCTGTGTAGTTTCTGGAGTTTGCACTAGAACTGCGGTGGGGGAAGGGGGAGGGTCGGTACATTCCTCCAAGCTATAGTTTAGGGGGTGATTAATGACCCAATGACCCACATAGCAAACTGAAAGCAAATAATCACGTTTACATTTACGACATTTATTCATGTAACTATTTTTTAGTGTATAAAAAACTGAGATACGTGTGTTTTTTGGTACAGTGACAAAAACGAAAATGCGCTCAGTGTTTGGAATAGTCTTCATCATGAAGGGTGCTTCCACATTCTGCCTTTCCTGATTTAAGAGTTGATCAAGGAGGAACACTGGAACAGGCTGAGCGCATCCTGTGATTCTTTCATCTCCCTCGAAAAAATCAGTCATGCTTTCTGAACTTCTCTTTGAACCCCATAAAAATGTGAGCGACAGCTCTTTTCCCTGACGGTGACCAATGAGAGAGACAAAAACAACAACATGAGCATCAAGTGACTATGAGTAGAAGTTCTTCTATTCGTAATGGGGGAATATCAGCCCTGTTCCTCGTAATCGGTTTTATCATTGCTGCTTGGCCACCGTCCCACGGCGTCTCAGGGAGGGACGAGCGCGTCCCCCCAGGCGAGTGAAGCAGGGCTTCGGTGCAGGACTTTCCAGCAAAGGCAGCAGGGAGAAAGGCATGAAGCGGCACATTGTGTGATCGCCACAATGGACACTCTGTCGCCACCATCTCCACTAATTTGATTTGCCTGCGAGGTAGTGCAGAAATTCCCCAAGAATTCCTGTGATGAGTAGCTGCCCCCGGTGCTGGGGAGGAAGCGGAGTGAATGTGTGAGCATGTGAGTGAATGACTGAAGGAGAGTGCATGAGTGAATGAGTGCATACGAGTGAGAACATGCGTACATGAGTGTTGTGTGTATATGGGAGTGAATGAGTGTGTGTTAAATTGAATGATTGCTTATAGGCCTGTCCTCTTTCAATGACATTCTTAACACTTCCAGCATGGACTCCAGGCAAGTCTGAGGAATCTGTGGACTTTCCCAGGATGTTCTCAGTCTCAAAGCTGCAGTATATAAAAATAAAATGGTTTCACAGTGTTTACTAATGGTGAATAGAAATTCATCAGATTTTTTTATACTGTATTTACTAAGATTTAGCAATGAAGGCTCAGTCCCACCCTCATTAGGCACAGTCCCATTGTGTCTAATCTCTCTTGTTTCATGTAGAATCTGTTTTAGAAAATCTATATACATTACCATGCAAAAGTCTTGATCCACCCCTCGTTTCTTTGTACTTTGCTTTGAATCACATTGTTGGTGCTGGAGAACTGTTCTTCAAAAACTACACTAGAAAACTACCGACATATATATATATATATATATATATTAGGGCTGGGCACGTTAACGCCTTATTATCTCAGTAATTGTCAATTATTTTATCGTGTGTTAACACAGGTTTTTAAAAATCCTTGTATTTTGAAAGTTTGTGGCATTATTATGCTTGGGGTATGAGCAGCACGCAGCGCCCTGAGTCTCCTCTGATTTTCGCAGGGGTCAAGCATCCCATTACTTTGGTCCATATAATATGTCATCATTACTTTTGTTCATTACTTAGCCTGGGAAAACTAGCCGAGACCTAAAGCGCTGACCATTACACCAACAAGGACTTTAATGACACTGCATTCAGATACATAGACTTTCAAATGGAGTTGGTCCCCCTTTACGACTCCTATAATGGTTCCACCCCCATGCTCTGGACTAGCTTTGGGTTTATATTTGATCTGACTACATTAATGTTTAAGTTGAGATTTACAGAAATATTTGAACTGAGACTGTGTAACTGTGTTAAACACTGATGTTAAAAAGCTCCTTTTTTGTTAAAGTGTTTGCAAACCAAATGTTTTGCACTTTTGTTCATATAACAGTACTTTAAAAATAAAAGTGTGCAATAAGCTATATATATATATATTAACGACTCCAGATTTTTTCAAGTCGACTAGTCTGTCAGGATAGTCGAGTTGACTTCGACTAGTCGTTTGATGATGTCATCACACACAGCGGAGGAACACGGGTGTGCAACTCTGAGCAACTTTTATTAAAAGTTCTCTGTAACATTAACAGTCAAC
>JBBPCY010000002.1:3952541-3964928 GCA_037974405.1 Brachyalestes nurse | reverse complement strand
ACCAACCACATGCAAAAGGACAAAAGCATGAGGGAGCTGTGAGAGTTTGAAGTTGGGTACAGCAGTCGGGGAAAAATTGTAGGAGGGTTAACAGGTTAATAGCGTTAGCATTTTTGCCTAAGCTTGCTTGTCCAGTGTTAGAATTTCTGTGTAATTTGCTTTTTCATCCTCAGATGACAGGATTTATGTTTAAAATCATCACTGATTTTCCAGTGTTAGCATTTCTGGGTAAACTGTTCTCCGATTGGTCAGCATTTCTTGTTGACCTGTTGTCTTAATGTCTATAGCAGGACTGTTTGTGTAAGAAAGAAGGTAATGTTCCAGGGCAGTTATTTACCCAAAGAAGTTCCTGTTTCAGCAAACCACACCTGGGAACACACAACCTGCCCACTTTTACATGCGGTCGTCTGTGAGGCAATGTCCTGTTGAGTTAAGAGCTCTTGCAGTGCGTTGAGCTCACTTTAAAGCAACAAGCTTGTATGTGACAAGGTGATCAGTTCGTGCATTTTGACTTTCAGCCATATCTTGTGTTTTGAGGTCAATTAAGAGTCAACACCAATTCGATCTACACATTATTCGAAACATATCTAGTTATGGATTCATAATAACATACGATAAGTATATTTATAAAATAATATTTGAACATTTATAATCAGCACATGCTAGGGATTGCAACATATATATATGTTAATGTGTTTATTATATTGACAACTTTTATTGACAATTAAATCGTCAGATGTGATGTACTATGGACTTGACGAGACATCTACCATAACAATGTTATACAAGGACTGTCTATTACAGTTTAAGGGCCCTTATGGCAATGCAATGTCATTTACTTGATAAAACATTGTCATATTATGATTACTGGCATAAGCTGTTCATAAATATTCACATCTTTCTTATTTAGGTAGCCATACATTTACTGTCGAGTGGCTAAATATGGGTGATGGTGTACATAAAAAGTCTCTCAGAGAAGATTTTTTTTCAATGTTTGAGTCCATGATATAGGCACACACACATTTCACACAATAAGGCCTTTGTTTCTGGCCTGATGCACTGCAGAACCTGCATCTTCTGTGTCAAAATGAAGACTACTGGTCACTCATCCTTTGGAAATGTATTAATGGGATGTCACGTGGTTTCCAAAAAGCATCCTGTTGTAAGTTAATGGTGGAAAAGACGCGTTTACTGACTCGTAAATTAAACTGTTTTTGTGTTTCTGGCTGTACTGTATGAACCGCAGTAGCCAAGTCTTGAACACAGGTTTTGATCCAGACAGTCAGGAAAGAGGGTGAGGTTTTGGCTGGGAGACAGGGTGGGGTTATTCGACCACACTTTATAACCCTTTGAATCTATGTGAATCTATGTGTATCATTTCTGAGATCTCTTCTCAGGGGCAAATAAGGTTAGACTGTAATTCAAACTGTAATTTCAAAGTTCCCGTTTCAGCAAACCACACCTGACTCATTGCATTCAGACAGAAAACATGATACAAATGAACAATTGTGGGGGATGCTTGAGTTTTTCGAGACCATTTTAGTCCAACCATAATTCATGTGCTGGCATTTAGGTGATGAAGAAAACAGAAGCAAGATAATAGAGAAAAATAACTTTCAAGTAATAAGGAAAAGCAGAAATAATAGAAATGAAACCCGGATCTAATAGAAGAGTTCCAGTTTACCGTTCATGTTCATGCAAACATGTAATTACAGATGTACAGTGTTAGGAAACACAGAACGCCCACTTAGTGTTGAGCGTTTATTTCCTATGACCCCAATCTCAGTTCTAAAGTAGAAAGTTGGGCGGGAGAGGCAAGTGATCAGCCAAGTACCACACTCGTCCATGTGCATTTTATTATTTCCTTTTCTGTTTAATCAGGCGCTCCTTTGACTGCTTTTCTTTTTTTTAGGTGCCCTGTTGATGCCTTTTGTGCTGTCTAGATGTCAAAAAACAACAAGGAAAAAAAGGGAGAGAGTGAGAGATGAAAGTCCTGGCCAAGATTAAAGGGCAGGCTTGGTCCTGGGCACCCCAAGAAACACCTATGAAACAAAGAATTTATGATGACTACATCCCCCTTTATCGCTTTCATCTCAGAGAATGAAAACAACAGTAATAGTTTCCCTTTTCCGACCACTCAGTGACTTCCCTGGCAGCCCATGGGCCTGAAACGGACTTTCCAGATAGAAAGGACGGCCCTGGCATGGAGTCAAGGCACCTCCCTGTGTGGCGGCTTGTTCGCAGCCATAATTGTTGCTTAAAATATGCCCTCTTTGAGTGAAGGGAAATAGCTGGCTCATTACTGTCAGGGTTTGCGTTTGATGTGATTCTTTGCTGTAAATCAGGAGACATTCCATCCCTATGTTTCGCCAAAGGAAGTCGAGTAGGAGAGGAGCTGCCTTGCACCTCAGGAGTGAAGTCCTGGAAGTCCTTATTCCAAATGGCATTCTACATAATGCATTATGTCCCTAAAATGGTAGTTGTGGGACAGTATCCAGGTTTGCCTTGTGACTAATTGTTAGACACATGCTATTTGCAGTGGTGACCATGAGTGACCAAACTACATGGCAAAAGCACTTGATTATCTAAGAGCTTGGTTGAGATTATGATACTGTGGTTTTGACCCTCAGCAGTCGATCTAAGATCACCTCTTCCTTTACCATTATGAATAAAGCTGATACGTTGCCCTTGAGCTAATGGCTAACCATATTAAACATCTCCTCACAAGAACATCTCGTGTTTCCTTCTCACTTCTAAGCCCTTTGGTGTTATGCACCCTATCATAAATTTGATCCTAAACTACCACCCCTCTCAAAGCAATCGAGTCCATTAGCCACCAGTGGTGATGGCGTCTCTTACAAGGGAGAAGAATAACAAAGGGACTGTTCCCACTATCACACGACGCTTGCTAAATCCACCATACCGAAGGGGCTCGGGCCCAAGCCAAACACATTTGGTCATAACTCAGAAGCCTCTACCTTTTCTATACCAGATGCGCGGTGTACCGTTTCGGCCACTCTGTCAACATCATCTGTTATAACAAGACAGCCAAGGCAGGAGGTGAGGTAGCTGCTTGCTTAGCTGAGATCAGGCACTCCCTCCTCTAGAGAAAGCCTAGGCCATGAGGGATGAGGGATGAGGAGAGAGACAAACGCAGCCGCCATGCAGGCTTTGGTTTGTTGTCCCAGCAACCTGGCACCTCCAAGCCCCCTGCCAACCCCTCTGGATTCTTCTTTTTTTGATCTCCACAGCCAAGAAAAACCACGATCATTTGCACCCCACAACACCCTGCCCCACTCCTCTCACCCACTCTTCCACCTCACATGCCAGCTCTCTGGATGCTAGCTAGCATTCTGCTTTGTTTCTCCGTCTGCTGGAACACAAACACTTAGAATAGCATCTCCACAGAAATGCAAAGAAGTAAAAATACATAACCCTGATGAGAACTAGAGATAGTTAGTCTTTGCCCTGGTTGCAAGATGTAACAAAAGATCAATCAAAATCAGTCATCGTAATAAGATCATAGTAGAACTGCTGCACAGCGTGGACACCCACATTCTCAACTGCCATTGTTTATAAGGTATCAGTAGATTTAGTGGGATGTCTTGAGAGTTAGTCACTTCCTTATTTTAGACAACTGAGAAATCCAAGCGAATGCTGATGAGGCCTTTCTGTCAAAAAAATATGAAAGGCCAGTTCTGAGGAAAACAGCAACAAAGTGGACAGAGTCCTTTATTGCATTTTAGCTTCTCCATGCCACTCCACATTGTTTATTGGCAGTCCATCAGCAGGGTGAATTTACACCGGCATTGGACACCGCTATGTATGCTTTCACCCATGCGGCCCTTTTACACGGAAAGGACACAAGGCGGGGAGCTATAAAGACAGGCCTCCGCAGGATAGTGTCCAAGAACAACATAGCACTGAGAATATGACCCTGATAGCAAGGCTTATCCCAACTCCAATTTCTGAATAAACAATCCTTGCAAAGAGTCCCATCTAAATCACATTTGCCATGCAAATAAAAGTGTCGGTTGAACCCTGGCATAAGACTGGTGCAAAGTTCTTGTGGACGGGTTTTTTCTTTATGTGCTTTGTTTTTCCAGGAACATCAGTTTCAGCTCAGGATCAAAGTTAATTTTAAGGGTGTAGATTTGTAATTCCACTTCTTGGGCCTGAATCTCATATAGAAATATGTTATTGCATACAGGACACAATGTGGACAAACCATTCAGTTAAGCGTTTGATATCAGTCCATGGTACCAGCATATGGAGTGAAGAAGAACAATGATGGAAGATGTCGGCTGGCAAAATCCAAACACTGAGCACGTTTAAAAAATACTGGGCAACAGTTGCAGACACAAACACACTTTGTAGCTGAGACTGTTGAAAGACACAGTTGTGGTTTCCAGCTGTGTGTTAAAACAATAGCTTTAGCACTTGGGATGGAGACTGGATGGGTCCCTGGTGGAAAGGCGCGCTCTTTAAAGGTAAGTAATATAAGGTAAGGGATATGGATCTGGAAAAACAGCCATAAAGGGGTCTTTCGGCTTCCTATAGCCTCTGGCCATATCTGTCCTGGCTCTTGCCCGTCTCAGCTCTGGTTTACCTTGGCTCCGAAAGTGGGATTGTGGAGTTATAATGGACACTTGACCTGGGATAGCCTGTAATGTAACTCGTGCTGGGAAAACCCTCCAGCAGGCCAGGGACATTGCTTCATGGCTTGTCTAGTAGTTATGTGGGTCCTATGTATATAGCAATGACACTGATATGTATCTGAAACACTCATACCAGCACTGAGAATGGTCCTCCACACAAATAATATCTGGTCAGGGTTTTTATGGTCTCCTGCCATTGATGGACAGGGTAGGAGGTGGTGGATGACTTTGTAGATAGCCTGCAATGCAATCCTAAAAGGTAGGACATCATAAAGTGACCATCCTCTAACCTGCCTCTAAGACCAAGATACCTCTGAAAGCCATCCTTAACCCATAGAACATGAGTGCCATGGATCCATGCTACAACGGCAACAAATGGTCATCATTCACCAAACAACTTATATGGCGGTTCCCCCAGTTTGTGTCAGATGTCATGCTGAACTTTTGTGTTCCTTTGGTGTTTGGTGTTCCTTTGTCAAATAGGAACCAAAGTTATTCTTTTACAAAATATGTAATAATAACAACAACTACTGGGGTTTTAAAAATGGCGTCACGCAAATGCCCAAAAAAAGAACAAAAATTTCTTTTATTTTAGGTCTTAGCAAAATATTCCCCAGAGCATCACACTTCCAGCTAGACTTCTTCTTGTAGTTCATTCTGGTGCCATATTTTACTCAGGTAAGTGATGCACCTGGCCATATACGTAATGAAAAAGGAAATGTGATTCACCAGACCAGGCCACCTCCTACTTCTCTGCTTTTGACTACTTTTAGGTGGCACTGACCACTGCATACCAGGGCCCCCTCACAAGACCTGCTGTTCTGGAGATGTTCTGACCCTGTTTGGGTCTTGTCAAAGTCACTACAATCCTTACATCCACCCATGTTTCCTGCTATATCTGCTAATTTAGGTGTTATGTAGGCACTGCAAATTATTTTTGTTACCAATTAATAGCATGTTTCCATGTAATGCTCTGCTTACAAGCGGTTGAGGAAATGATTGGTGGTCTAACGAAAAAAGGCGGCTCAGAGACTTCTGAAGGCTTCTCTAAAAAAAGAGATAAAGAGGTGGAGTATTCCAGGAAGATCCCCATAAATATAAAAAGTTCTGACAGTGGAGTTCACATTAACATGACCGGTGAGAACACCCCAGACTTCAGAAATATTCTTAATGAAACGAAGAAACGCTCTTTCTCTGACGTGCTCACACAGACACGCACATAGACATGCACACACACACACACACTCACACATACACACACACACACACACACACACACACACACACACACAAGGTTATTTCATGTACAAACAGACACACACAAGCACTCACAGAAACACACTTTCAAGTCCAAGATTTTTGAGTATTTATCTTTCAGAAAAATATACTCTAGTTATTATTATAAAAGCCTCCTTTTATGGGAGGAATCCATGACAAAATATGTTTTTCAGTTTTCTTAAGAGGTTTTCTTTTCAGTGGAAAGCTCTTTAAAGTTGCATTTTTGAAAAGGAAATAAAAAAGACAGGATTTAAATACATAAATAAATAAATGATAGATAGATATAGATAGATAGATAGATAAAATAAACAGAAAAATATTACTTTTCAAAAATAATTGACAATTCAAATTAACTTGTATACTACATTCATTTTACAAAATGTTACTTTGTATGACATCATTTCTAAAACATAATGACAAATGCCACTGATTTTTTCTGCTTGTGCTACAAGATTTCCCCAAAACATTTTCAGAGTGTCCAAACAGAGTGGTCCCAGTGGTCTTGTTTCTCAGGGCCTAAGATCTTACAGAGTTTCTCCTGAACAAACAGATGAACAAACAGGACGGCACCAGCACCAGACGACCCGGGGCAGAGAGCACAGTGCTTGTTATGAGTGTATTAGACACACACACAGACACACAGGATAATCTGGGAATACAATTGTTTAAGACCACCCCAAAATCAGGACACCATTTGCAATTGTAAGTAAGGGGCCTGAAAAATCCATCCATTTATCCAGTTTTTGGATACGTTTTTTTCTAGTAGTGGTCCTGTCTCTTAGAGTAAACCGCATGACAGTAGAATAATTTGATCATGATCCATAATGGATCATGCTGAGCATTGTTTGGTGTTCCTATGTCATGTAGAACAAAGTTGTAATTTTAAAAACATGTAATACTAATAATAACCACTACTGGGGTTTTAAAAAATGGCATCACACACAAATGAACATAAAGAACAAAAAATGCCCAAATTTTTTTTATTTTAGATCTCAGAAACAAAGTGAAAAAACACAAGAATCCGGGAGAACTTTCAGGATAGTCTCCGCCCACAAGTGAGTAGGAAAACCCACAGAGGGAGGGGGTCCAGAGAGTACCTGAGCGGCGGCGTGGCGAATGAAACAGCAGCAAATGGCAAGTGTGTAGGACAGCAAACACTGTTTTTATTTGTTTGAATACAATTTTAAGAGAGTTCTAAGAGAAACCAGGTAAAGTCCTCCTCCCTGAACAGAGCACAGCTCCAACAGCAGTGACCCTCTTGGCCAAAAACATCCGAGAATTTTTGCGGTTACGCTCCAAGACCACAATTTACATTGGTTGTTTGGATGTTGAATGTTGAGTATTAAGCCACTTGTTGATATAAATTGCCATCCAAACCGAAGGTGCGAGCCCCACGGCCAGGATAAACACTTCCGCCTCTCTTTTCAAGTCTCTGAAGCCAAGAGGCTCTTGTAAGGTCAACAAACAAATGATGAAGTTCAAGCCAGGTTTTGGTTTCTACATTGCTAATGAAAAATCAGAACTCTGCTATTACACTGGTATCAAAGGCTTCATGTCACAGAACATGGCATTTTCCTTGTTCCTCCTTCCTCCTTTTATTTTTTACGTTTTAACTCCCCAGTCCAAATGTAACTACAAAAACCTGCTTTTTAAATAAGGTTACTGTTTTTGTGTAAAAACAATGTACCCGCCTACTCAATTTACAGCAGTTCAGCCAGCCAATTAGGGTAAATATCATGGAAAGAAAGAAGAAAGGAGTGCTTTTTGAATAGCACATGATATAGAACAGCCAACCTGGTTTGCTGGAAATGGTCATGTGATAATGAATGATGACTGTGTTCGGTGAATAAAGCCAGAGTTGTTACAAGTGGATATTAGGGAAAAACATAAACTGCAAGAAAAAAAAGGATATTGACTAAAAAAAAACATATAAAGTGTCTTTCAAGAAGCAGTTTTAACTTGCTGGACACTACTTATTAAAAATATTACTTCAATATTTAGAGGGTGCAAGCATAAAGAGAATCAAGATTCTGTATCTGGTTGGAGTACAGGGGGGTTACCTTTGTAAATTGTTTATATCTGGTGGCCTAGTGGTTAGGGCCCTTGCCCTGTGATTAGAATGTTCAAATTAGTTGTAGATTCAAATCCCGAAACTGCTAATGGCAGCCCTGAGGTTCCCTTGAACAAGGTACTGTCCTCACACACTGCTTTCTGGGTGCTGTGTTCCTGGCTGCCCGCTGCTTCACTTGGTGAATGAGTTAAATGCTGTCCACACTGTGTGCTGTGGTGTGTTCACATATGTCGGAATGGTCACTTTTGTTTATTTGTTTAGTAAAGTAAACATGTAGATGTATAAATGCAGTAAAATGTATGGGATCAGTGGCCATGGTTCTCTAAATAAATTCTCTAAAGAACCTGAACTTGAAAGTAATAGATGGACAGATTCTTATCCAGCTTTTTGAACAAGCAGCCATTCAAAGCAGAGGTTATTTGCAAAGTTCAGTCTTAAAGGGAAAGTTACAAAAAACTGTTTTATTGTAAGGAATAAAAGATGTCAAAATTGATAATTTAACAAACCCCCCCCCCAAAAAAAAACCCCACTACTTTTAGCACATAAAGCCACAAAAACATCATGAGTGGAATCAATATAAGCAAATGTACCATGTGGTCCAGTTATCAGTGCACTTCACACTCTTGATAAAATGGTATCTCCACGGGTCCCAGTGGTCCCAGGACCACTAATCATTTTTGTTGACAGAAACGGGGTGCGATCGTATTTGTTGACAGGAGATTTATTTATAATGCGCAGAAGATAGAACTTAATGGTAGTTCTGGTCTCATCAAAGTCCCATTCCTCTGAGTAGCCTACAGCAGTTTTTGCAGCTGTGAGTAAATATAAAAATAAAATACATTAAATTAAGAATAGGAGATGTTCGTTGAAGCTTAAAAAAGCCTTGGGCTATGGTGACATTCTTAACAAAATGGACTAACAGTGTTGGTCTTAGTACTGTATCTTTCTCTCTCTCTCTCTCTGTCTTTCCAGGCCCCTCATCCTCTGATAAGACGACATGCTGTTTAACTCGAGCCCAACTCCTCTCTCTGACAGACTAACCTGATGTTGCATTAGAAATAGCGTCTTATTCCTCGGGCGGCCCGTGAAAAGCTCCATTCATCCTCCGCTCTCCTCCCACTCACTCCCTCACTTATCATCTCTGCTGCTAAATCTACCTGACAGGCCTCTCACAGGTACATCTAATCCTGCCCTCCGGCCCTCTCTCTCTCGCTCTCCTGCTCTGTGTTTCGCTCTCCCTCTCTGCAGTACATCAAAGTGTGGCTAGTAGGATCAAGTGCGTATCCTTTACTTGTCGTGGCAGCCTGTTGGCTCCACATAGGGCCTAAATGTCCTCTTCCTGTGCGCAGGAGTGAAGCAAACCGGTGTTGATGTGTGCGTTTTGCCCCGTGCAACTGAGACCATGCTGGACGCTAATCGGCCCATTATCGGTTCAAAACCCGAAGGTCAGCTAGCACACCGCTACGGTGAACAAACACATAAAACGGTTTGGAGGCAGGCCAGAAACAGCTGTAAACAGGAGTATATCACGTGTATAATATTTGAAACATTAATCAAATTGCTCAAATCAAATTTATAACATTACCCCCTTGTCCATTGCCAACCAGCCAGGTCATGTTTGGTGTCCAAAGTTTCTTTCTTTGCTCTATGACAACAAATGAAATAATAACAATAAATGACTAAATTGGACTAAATTGGTAATATTTACAAAATTTCAAGCATAAACCCCAAATCTATTTGAGATTACTTACCAACTCACCACAGTTTAGACAAGTATTTTTCATGCACTTTGCATGATGCTAACAGAACACCAAAGACTTTCATCACTTATTAGCATGTCTGTGGATGAACTTGAAACAAGACACGTGAATGGAAGGAGGATATTAGAGAAAGAGTTTGAAAAAAACAAACAAACAAACAAATAAAATGACTCCAAGTTGAGATTGAGATTTGAAGTGTTGCTTTTCTTTCTGCTGCTTTGAACGAGAATCACAAGACTAGTGCAGCTGGCAATTTTAGGGGCCCAAGCATTGGAGATGTTTTAGGTAATAATGTAGTAATTTAGCTTAGAAAAGATCTCAATGTCCAGGCTGCCTGCAAATGCTGAGTGCATTGAACATCAAAGAATGAGCAAAACACAGATTTTTGTTCTGTTAACTTCCTTGCAAGTCACCGTGTGCAAGTCACCATGCCTTGTGGCCATTGCTGCAGAGTTAGCTTCACAGGTCTAATGGTCAGGCCACTTCTTTGTTTAAAACCTCACAGTGCAACATGAAGCAGGCCCTTCCTTTGAGCTGCTGAAGTCTGTGCCAACCTTTCGCTCCTGAACGAGACCCGGTGCTGTGAGGAGGCCGAGCTGTTAGCGTCCTGTCACACCCCGCTGCTGTAAAGCACTTTGTTTGGCTATCACGCCTTAAACGTGCTTCCGTCTTGAGCAAGACTCTCTCATATTGACCTTCATACCTCGCCATATACAGCATCTCCCACACACACACACACACACACACACACACACACATACACACTCAGAGGAATGGGGGAGGTGCTGAAGGCTGTGACAGGAGTGCATTCAGTAATCAGAAGCCCAGTCACATCCTGTCCCCTTCCCTCTCCAGCCCATCAGGCTTCACCTCTTGGGTTCCTTCTCCAGATTAGCTCCCCTGTTTCCTGAGGAGCGATTAAGAGACTGCAAGTCGTGTTTAACTTGGAGACCAGCTGTCCACAGACCGATGTTTTGTCACCTGTATTAACCCCCTAAACCTAACGTGCACACACTGCAGTTCTTTACCATATAACTGCACTACCAGTCAAACGTTTTTAACACTCATCCATTTATTTCCTAAACTGCAGATTTTTATTCTTGTTAAACGCTGGAAGGTTGTTGAGTGACTATAAATTAAAATATGTCAAATGAGACAAGTGTCCTTTATAAGAATGTGTAACAGTGCATGGCTGACATCCTATTATCTGATTGTGTGATGATGCGGAGTCAAACTCAAGACTGTCCTTCAACTCTAAATGCACTCGTTTATTTACACTTGTTCTTCCAACCATGTTCCGATACTTGACAAGAAAAAAAATCAGCAGTTTAGGAAATAAATGGATATGTGGTAAAAGCATGTGATGTTCAAAAACTTTTGACAGGTTTCACCAAACTACTTCTTTAAATCACATTTTATGTACTCCGATATCTTTAAATATTACATTGATTCAAGTGCATGCACCATTTCTACATAAATACAGTGTACTGCATCTCTAACTGTATCCAGACACTATTTCAAATGTATTCACCTACTTTAAGGTGTCCCATTGCACACAGGTGATTGTGGAAAGATTGTGTAATCAATAGAAAAAAGCCCTGCTGATAGAATGGGATGTTTTAGAGCCACGGCAAATGCCAAGTGTCGGCTGGAGGGGTATAAAGCCCTACAGCCCTGAGCTGGGGAGCCATGTGACAGAACTCCATCCAATGCCTTTGGTATAGGATGACTCTTAAGTAATCTTCTAACATCAACACCTGGGGTCACTTATGCTCTCATGGCTACAGTCAGCATCTGGTGCAGCCTTCCTAGAAGTAGATCCTGCTACTGCAGCAAAGGGGCTCAAACTCCCTTTGATCATAGAAGAAATGTCAGTTGAGCAGGTAACATCATCATTTTTGATCAAACAAGCATCTTTCATGTGCGTGCAGAAAAACACGCAACACCACAAGAAGCCTTTTGAGTCTAATCCCACGTGTTCTCAGTTAGCATCACACCAGCGCCTGAGTGGCAGTGCGTTACCCTCATTTGGAGTTCAGGTAGCTGAACTGAAACGTCCTGCACACTCATCCACCCTCGCAGAAGACTACTACTGTTATATATAAGCTTCTTACTCACTGTAGACATGTGCATTTACAGTTCCTATTGATTTCTCCTCAAAATTATCTGTAGCTCCAGGGGGAACTGGCCTCGTGCATCTACGGCCCTTTAGCAAACATCTGAAGGGAAGTATCCTCAAGTTTTCAGTTGTGGTGCTCAGGGATTGTGGTACTACCGCATCCACACACACGCACACACACACGCGCACACACACACACACACACACACACACACACACACACACACACACCCACACACACACACACACACAAGCATGTTTATTCACATATGTTTATATACAGAGCATAAAAATTTAATTAAATCAAGAAATTAGAATATTTTTAGATGGATGTGAACTTGTGATATTTGAGTGCAAAATAAATTCAAAAGTCACATACACATTTCAAATATTTTAACCTTTGTGTGTGTGTGTGTGTGTTTGTTTGTGTGTGTATATCCTTAACAGTGTATTTTATAATTATTATGTAATAGGGCCTTTCTCAGTCTTCTCATATATATA
>JBBPCY010000002.1:3908533-3928148 GCA_037974405.1 Brachyalestes nurse | reverse complement strand
ACACACACACACACACACACACACACACACACACACATACACACACACACACACACACACACACACACACACACAGAAGCATGAGTAACATTCATGTTAAGCAGAATGATAGTGTCGCCTTGTTCGGTCAAAGAGTGGTATTATAATTAACCATCAGTTCTAAATGAAGCATTGTGCTAAATGTCAATTCATACAGAACAGTCATTATGCGTTAGGCTTCTTTTGTACATAAAGTGTAAAGGGAAAATGATTGAACTGCCTGACCATACTGATCTAGTCCAAGATTTTACCCATCTCCACATCAACCTGGGGAAGCCTTTGTCACTTTATGAGGTTTTCAGTCTGCCAGTGACCCCCTTGCATCTCAATGAGGTGTTTTCTCTGTGCCCCCCTCCAACGCTATCCCTTGTTCCCACGCATTGTGGCTCTATCAGCGGAGCACCTTTCCCTGGGGCTCAGTGAGAAGTCTCGTGCATCCTTGCGCCGGCCGGGTCTGCCGCCATGTTTACTGTGGGATTAAGGGGCAAGCGGGGTGCTGGTGTGGGGGGTTGAGCCGTGGGAGGCTTCAGGGGCAGCTGAGGGAGCGAGGTAGCCATGGGAAGGGCCCCCCAAAGGCATGGAATGCCAGTGAGGTCAGCAGGGGTTGGAGCGGGGGGGACCAGAGGAGCTCTCCAGGGATGGAGCAGGTGCTTTTGTGCAGGCCGTCAGGCATCAAAGACGTGACGGGGCTGAAAAGGTTAGTGCTGGCGCTGCAAAGCGGGTCCCCTCTGTTTTTTTTTCCCCTGGCTCCATGGCTAGGCGAGTGGGTGCAGGGGAGAGGGTGGTGCCTGGCTCCCATGCTCTGGCGTACAGAGGTCACTTTTTGTACCTGAATGGGTTCCAAAGGAAGAGGGGTGCATGGCTGAGAGTAACGTTTTCGGCGCCGTTGTGGCGAGACTGAAGGTCCTTTGTCATAAACACACTTTGTTACTTAGTGCAAACAACCAAAATGACTGTTCAGGTGCAAATATTGATACCTTAAGAGTTGAGAGTTAAATAGTCCTGTCTATCTATGAACTAAAGCTTCAGAAAAAATAACATATAAATATTCATATTCAGGTAAAAGTCAAAGTATGGCTTGTCTGGGCCAATCATGTGGTTTTTAAAACTGGAGTTAGGACTTTATTTGTTTTTATTTTTCTTTTTGGAAAGAAAACCTAAAGAGAAAAAAAGTTTTAAGGTCCTGGATGAAATGTTTGTTCTATTTTGGGCCTGTCAATGTTTTTACTAGGCATTAGGTCAAAAAGCCCAGCCAGGCATAAAGCTGAAGAGCCTATACAGCCTAGCGACAAATTGTTGTGCCTCTCTTTGCACTTGACATCCTAGCTTTGCCCAATCAGTGCACCTCATGTCTTTTTTTCCCCCTCGTTCAGGATGGGTAGAGCAGGAGGAGGAGTTACGAGAGGGGGAAGTCTGGGGTGGGGGGTGTAGTTGTTGCAGGTTGCGTCATGGGACCTGCGGTGTCCCCTTTTGTGCAGCACGTCAAATGTGGTTAACATGCGGCCATTTATCTGCAAAGCCCCCTGGGTGTACAATGGCCTGGGTGTGTGTGTATGTGCGGAGGGGGAGGAAATGGTGGAACGGTGGGCTTAGCATCGAAACGTTCCCATTCTCTCTCTCTGTCGCTGTCACCCCCCACCCTCCACTCATTTCTCCTCTTGGCTGCACACAACCCTTTCCGTCATTGTTTCGTTCTTTTTTATTCCCTCCCCAGGGGGGTGCCGGGTCAGGCGGCATCTGACAAGGTGCTTCAGAATGTCGTGGGCTCCCGCGAGACGGATTGTTCCTCGCAAACGTAGCGCGACCCGAGCGGCCCCGCAATAGCCAGGGTGTGAAAAATAAGGTGCACTGTAATTTCCTCAAACCAGCATCCTGAGAGTTGTATAGTCTAGCTCGAGAGCGATCTACTTTCTAAGGTCAGAAAGCAAATTGGGGTAACAGTTTTGTACAAAGAAAATGAAACACTCTTCGGCAAGTTAACAGAGTGATCCGTGGCTCGGCTGACATCATGTGTCTGTGGCCGTGTTTTGTCACCTAGTTTGTTTTTGTCAAAGTCAAGCCTCTGTTTCGCAACTGCCTTGCGAATGGAACTGGCATGCATGCATTTCACAGGTAACAAGATTACTCCAGACCACTGATCGACTCAGTCACCAAGGAGAGAGGCTGAAGTCACTACAAAGGAAGCCAGGTCTAAAATTTGTGCTAACTTTATTACCTTGTGCCAGACACAATCAAGTAGGAATTTTTAGCCTTGTGTTCTGACACCCCCACCAATCCCCCCACCTCCCACACCCCCCCACCTTTGGTGTCTCTTGCAAATGGAGCAGATGCAGCAAAGGTCACTGGCAGTCTATTGATACAAGGAGCCACAGGAGGACAGGCAGTTGAATTGTATTTAGCCATTACGCTGGGAATACTTGCAGTGGCATGTCACTTCCATACAAGACTGATGATAGAGATTACCTTAACTTACTATGTAATCCTACACACTTAGAACCTTTTCTTTGTAATCGTTTCATGAATTCTTCATGCAGGTCTTACAAACAGTGCTGCATTAGAGTTGGCCGTAAGATCTGAAAATAAGCCTTGTTAAGAAATTTGTTGCATCGTAGTTGGTTAATCTTTAACGAATGGTTCAGCAAGTTTTGACTTCGAACGCTCTTGTTGTCTCTCTTGTTTTTCAGCGCAAAAAGGGGCGTCTGCCGTCCCTGGAGGCCATACAGCGCTGGGAAACCACAGAAAGGCGCTGCCATTTTCTTTTTTTCCATGCTCTCCCTAAATATACGCCGCAGTGCATCCCGGCATTCTTGCAGCGGTCATACCGAACCGAACTCCAGTTCGCTGGTTGACTTCATGCTTTCCAGCCTGTGTCATATTAGGGCAGCTTAGCATGTGAAGGAACAGAGCAGCAATCGCTCATTCCAACTAATTCAAGGAAGAGTAGTTTACACTAAGCGTGCCAACAAAAGCTGTCAGCCTGAAAAGTTTCAGCGAGCTTCCCGCTGACCATGAATGTTATCTATAAATTTGTCCTCACAAGCTATTTATTCCTCCCATTTGGTCATTGCTGCTGCCCCCTTTTTTTGGTGCAGTTTCTTTTCTTTCAGTCAATGGCTAAGCGCACTGTCAACAGCATGCTGGCGTCACGTAAACAGCTCCAAACAAGCACGTCTCAAACTTATTTCCCATGACTCAAGGGAGAAAAGTTTTGACAAGGGGTCCTTATTGTGATAAAGAACACAGGGCCTCACCGAAGAAAAGTAAGCCAAAAGAAAAAAAAATAAAGAGTGCAAGGGAATTCTTTTCTACCATTTCGAGGTTTGGTAACAAATGTTTTTAATGTTGTCGGGGGGCAAGTAGTAGCTTGGCTGTTTCTGAAGTTGCTGTTTCTCTGCGTATGAAAATGCCTCAGTGAAGCTGTAGTATGTGCCAGAGGTTTCTGCTCGAGAAAAACGGTGCCTGTCCTCGTTCTGGTGATCCGCTGATCCAAAACAAGATGAACAGCCAGTCACCTCTCGTTGCGTAGCCATCTGTAAACATTTAAGGATGAGTTTGCTTACAGCCTGTTCCTTTTAATTAGAGACCAGGCCTGGTGCCCACCCTTTTCCAGAGGTTATGTGATAACTGCACCTTACTGCGAAGGATGAAAAGGTCTGCTGACGTCCTCCCCGAAACACTCCAGGAGGGGAGGAGGCTCAGCTGTAGGAGGTCTAAAGAGGCCTAAAATAGTCACTCGCTGACACGAGCCATTGCTGCACCCAGGGTAACTTCCTGCTGCATTGATTTTGAGTTGGAGCACCACACGAATGAAGCTAATCTCACCAACAGAAAATCAGTGAATGGGATCAGATATCGACATTTTGGACTGGGATTTGTCTGGCCAGATTAGACAAATTGTGAAGTAACTTTGCTGGGGTTGTCGGCTGTCTCCTGTGAGTCTTGTTTACGGGGGCCATTGTTGATTGACACGGAAGACCCTGTCTGTTTGGGCGCAGTGAAAGCAGGACAAAACGAGTCAGAAAACAAGTAGCAGAAGGGTCGAGACTGGTGGAGGCACGTGGTTACCCCCAAATCCTCCACGTCTAAGCAGTTCACCTGAAACTAATGCCCCCAGCAGACACTTGGAGCTCTAATGAGTGCATAAGGTTAGCGTGGGAAAGAAGACGGCATGGCAGAAATAGGTGACCCAGTAGGCTGGCTGGGGGTCATACCTCTTGTCTAAGAGGGTCCTTTGTTTGCACGTCTCAGACAGAGGCATGAATGAGAATTTGGAGAGGAGGGATATGCCTGGTTTAATATATATAATGAAGCAGGGAAAGGAGGCGACTGATGATTCAATACTGTGGTCAGCATCTCAAATGAAGGGTATTATCTACGGAAACCCTGATTATATTTTTGCGGCTATTGTCAGAGACATTTTCTCACATTCCAGCATCCATCTTTTTGTATATTCTTATTTTCCCCCCATTTTTGGCAAGTGTTGTTTTGCAAGTCCGCATATCATTCTTAACAATTAAACAGAAATGGCAGACTATGCGAGTAAATGTGTCCACAGCATTAGTTTGTTTGGCTCGTGTTGTCACATATCGACCACGGTGGCTAAACAAATTTAATCCTTGCGGAGGGAAAATCTAGGTTAAATGCAAATTGATTTAAGCAACACCAGACAGTAATTAAGATGTTAGCTGTATATACGTGCACTAGACCAGAAGGTAATTCATTAAGACCTGGCCATGTCTACTGTTACTGTTCAAATCTATTGAAGGAAAAGTAATTATTTTACCCTCCTGTACACAAACACACACACACTTATCTGTCTTTTTGGGTATCTCAAGCAACTTATTATGCCTTGTTTTAGCCAAATCTGTCTATTTAAGGTCACTATATGTGAAATTAATTTCGCTGTTCTAGTTACAGTGAAAACATGCACACCCACTATGCAGTGTAACGTTTTAAATTTTATCCGATTAAAATGAATTAGTAGTATTATTTTATTTTATTTTTTTGCAAAAGAAAGTATTTGACAGTATTTGACAGACCATTGTATTATTTTCAGTGTGTAAATAAATGAGTATGGCATATTGCATTATACAAGTAGATTTGCATTAAATAAGCACTGACTAATTGTCTTTTCTCCCCTTCTCTCTCTTTCTCTTGGTGCTGATGACCATCTCTTTCAACCTTCCAATGATGCAGGTAAGAATGGCACTATAATTTACTGAATAGTTATTTAAAATTAACTATCCCATTGAGAAATTCCCAGTAGGGACCTTCTAAAGCTTTTTGAGGAAACAAGCCAGTTGCACAAATGACCTTTTGCAAGCAGATTAGAAATTGGTCAATGGGCTTTTTCAGAATTTTTGTATATATAAGGCGCGCCGCAGCACCTTGCTTTAAACCGAGGGTAGTTCCTCTGTGTATGCAGAGTGCTCCATATACTTCAGTTGCTGTGAATGCTATTATTAGCCACCTCACACCTACCAGTCCACAGTACTTGTCACATGCCAAAGTGACAGTAGAGTGTGGACTTGCTATACTTACTGCACTTCTGTGTTTCAGACGTTTTTTTGCTGCATGTGAACAGCCCTCCGTTCTTCACCTGATAAGATCATGAACTGCAAAACTGTTTCTGTCTTTGGATTCAGGCAGCTTCTCAGGTAGCGTGGGCTGTCCACGAGTGCAACAGGGTTGCTTGAAAATAAAATCTCGCAACCAGCGAAATGATTAATATTTAACAATTCTAATAAAAGCCGCATGCTCTTTGCGGGCCCCCTTCAAGCGAGGCAACAGTATCTCTTTGCACCTGGGGAAATGGATAAATCCCTTTCCCCAACTGTGCAAAATCTGTCTTTTAATGTGGAACACAGCTTCAAGCCTCCGTCGTGTGGGTGGGCCTGTATTATTCCTGCGAAATTCTAGGATATTCCTTTCTCTCTCTCTCTCTCTCTCTCTCTCTCTCTCTCTCTCTTTGCCTGGTTGAGAAATGCATCTCTGCAGATAAATGTATGGGAATGAATTCCCCTGTGGAGATTTGTGAAGGGGCGGGTGGGATTCTGACTAGGAAACAGAACCAAAGAGAAGCGATCTCTCAGGAAGCTGCTAATGACTGGCAAAGTGTAACCCAGAATCGAAGAGCCGGGGAGGAAAATAAACACAGAGCTATGCCAAGATTCACGGATTGGTTGTGATTAGTTACACCTTTGCCTTCACGCACCACTTTTTTTTTTTAAGCTCATCCCTTTAATGTAAATGAAGGGGGTATTTTAATTTCCCTTGTCGATTTGAGAAAGGGCTTTGTAAGTGCGGATTTGTCCCGTTTGATCTGATGCAGGATAGTGCATCAATTCAAAGCTTTTAATTCAAAGCTGATTGTCCATGAACACTGTAAAAGTACATCTCATTCTGAGTCTGACAGTTCCACACCTTTGCCACAGAAGCTGACACGGTTCGCTATTTTAAAAGATGTGCGATGAGCTGATAAAACTGCTTGAGTTGAAGTGAAACAAACACTTGTTGGTCAACTTGGTGTATAAAGTGCAAAACTGTGACTGTGTGTGTGTGTGTGTGTGTGTGTGTGTGTGTGTGTGTGTGTGCGCACGTGTACCAGAGTGGTGGGGCAAATGCATTCGAAGAACATTCAGAGATGAAAATGACAATTGCCTCTTAGCAACACCTCATTTCTGTCATCCAAAAAAAAAAAGAAAAAAAAGAAATGCACTTCTCACACAGATCTCTGTTTTGGTTGTTCTGTTAAGCCTCTCATAGACAAATAGTGCTTTTCAGACCCAAAAGGCCACTAGTGCTTCGAGGAGTCCCGTTTTAAGTGACGAATTGTTTCCCAACAATAGCGCCAGCTAATTGCTAATTGGAGCCCGCAGTCTAATAGACTGAGGAATGACGGAGGGTGAAAAAGAGTGAAGGGAAGAGAGCGAGGGAGAAGGGTCCTCACGGACTTGCTTTGGAGTGCACCTTGAGTGGGCATGCCAGCATCTCGGGCTTTGAGGATTTAAAAGGCACAGCTGTGGCGTGAGTCCCAGTTTGCAGCTTTCGCGCTTACAGGGTGTGTGTGTGTGTGTGTGTATGTGTGTATGCAGGAGCTTGGTGATCAGCCGGTTTCCATTTTCAAAATGTTTATTTCCCTGCTGACCTCACTGGCCATGCAGGCGGCAGGCATCTCTGAAAGGTGAGAAACAGTGGAGCATGCGATCCACTTCACTCCTGTATGTATTTCTCCACCTTTTCCTTAAACTTCAACCTAAACAGTTGTGCAGCGACCCTCTTGTAATGCTCTCCCACCTTCCTGAGAGAGGACTGAGAGGGAATTTGGGGTGAAGAGAGGGGGAGGACAGCATGACTCAGGAACAGACCACGGAGGGTTGACATTTCGGTCCCACCTTCTGTAGGTGTCACAGTCAGACTTCTTTTGTTTTCCCTTTTTTTTTTTGCTGACATCTGGATCTAATCAAAGGGTCACTTCCTAACGCTCCTATCCATAGTCTGCCCACGCAATTCTTTTATTGGTAGTGGTGGAGGTGCGGAAGGGGGTCCTACAGCTGTAACAACACCTGAGTCTGGTTGCTTATCTTAAACCTCTCCCCCCCAACTGAGACGCAAGGACTCAGGAATAGCACAAGAGATCCAAGAGGCACTTTGAGACCTAGAACCCATTTAATAAGGCCATCGTTTGGCGATCATTTCTGGCTGAGAAAGGATGAGGTCTAGACTTGAGTTTGAGCCTAATTTCAATCACATTTTGGTGTCTGCCCCTGCCTACAGCCCTTAAGCCTCCTGCTACAGCAGGGAACTGGAGTCAATGGTTAGATTGTATCAGCAAATTAAGGCCTTGTCGGCGGGTGATCGCCAGGGTTGTGGGACAGGCTGAGGTTCAAACAGCTGTGCCCCTTTTGATCTTCTAGCCTCTCTCTGTTGCAGTCCCAAGATAGCTGTCACTCAGGCAGCCCTAAAAATAAGACTCATTTTAAGAATGCAGTCCCCAACGAAGATAATCTTCGCCTGTAGTGAGCGCGTACAAGGTGTTAGCGCACCCTTCACTGTGAAAAGGCGCTCCGTCAGAGGGCAAGAAAGGAACAGTTGCTTTGGATAGCCATGTTAAAAAGTAGTTCATGACCCCTATCTTTCTAATGCAACATCATCATGCTAGTCTCCAGCATCCCTTGGGATAGGCATTATAAGCTGCTGTATTGTTGGCCTGCCTCCTGCCAACTGTGCAGGGAACAAAAGGCTGAGCGTTTATTACTAGAGCCTGCTGTGTTAAAGGAAGCCCCGACCGGCCCTCCTTCCCGAGGAATGGCCTTCTCTTAGCTGGACTCAGGCAATTTGAAGCCCCTTCTAATAGCCAGGTAGATAGCCACCACTGGGGAACAATATACCATTTTCCACTTTGTTCTCAGTGTGAAAGCGCCGCCGTCTTGAAAATGCAAATAGCCGTCAAGAGGCAGCATTTCATTTCTTGCTTCTTCATTTTAGATCCATCTTCCTCTTCTAAATAAACCCATTTATCCAATTTGTAAATTCTCCACTTCCTGGTAAACTCGGTTTTGTATCTGTTTTGCGATTTGTCTTCCCACAGATTTAGATGGGGCTTCTCCTTATGATGAGATTAAGGGAACTAAGACTTAGGAACTTCTGCTACATGCAAATGTACATTTTGCATAATAATTCCTCCATCCTATATATAGACTTAAATATATGATTAAGAATTTCTGAGAACATTTGACATTTACAAGGTGCTTGAGTCTCCAGCAAACCGGGCTTCTTCTCTTTTTTAGCGGTCATATGATCGACAGGAAGTGACAAAGTGAGTTTCGGTGGGGTTCATCAGAAAGGCTGGTATGACTGTTAATGTCTTCGCTGATGCTGTTGTGGTTGATTAATTTAGCTTTACAGTGTTTACAGGTATCCATAACGATTTGGACGAGAACATTACATTTGCGTTTGGTGATTGTTTTCTTGAGAACTTTGTGTCTCCATCTATTGTCTGAATGGGGAGAAGGAATGTACCACATGATCCAAAGAGGTGGGAAAAAAAAATTGTTTATGAAGTTGGAGGCAAAATGGAAGCCTGGAGCCAGGAGGTGAACTTGCTTGGTTACCCTTGTCGGTCCCTGGCTGCATTAGCAGATTTTTGGCGCTCGCGCTTGAAATCATCTCCACCTGGATGTTGTAGGCCTGAGTCCAAACACTATAAGGAAATAAAATACGAGTGTGAAAAACTCGCTAGAATGGCTCTTCCCCTCCACTGGGACCTGCTGCACTCCAGAACACACCTCACTGACAGGAAAAGTTTATGGCTTTTTGTTGAGTCAAACGGTGAAGCTTGCGGAAAATGCTACAAGCGTGAGCTGTCACATTCCACACCTATGACGAAATCATGCACATTTTTGTTCGCTCCATCCAGCTGCTGCTTGCTAAACCAGGGGGTAGGGGGGGGTTAACTAGTTGTCAGGTTTTGGCAGCTGCAATCTCTCATTGGCCCCTCGTGGAAACGAAAACAGGATTCCTTGTTGACTTTTCTTTATGCACTCTGCTGATTGGATAGAGCAGTTAAAATTATTGGTATTCTTCTGTGGAGCAGCTTACCCTGCTCACTGAGGTTAGGTGGGAGGGTCATGTGATTACTCTCAAAATCCCACCTGTCAGAGGGGAATCCTTACCGTATTTGAGGAACCGTCTATCCAAAGACATCTAAAACTTCAAACCCCCCTTCATTACGTCATTATTCTTATTTTAATCCAAGGCCTTGAGATTAAGGGGTGTCGTGGGATTTATGAACTAATTTAAATTTCAACCCGGCAATTTTTGGTTCCTGAACGGGAGTAGGTTGTCTCACACTGTTATCACGTGTGAGACAACTTTTTTTTTTTTTTAAATAAAGTCCATTTCGGTTTCCGGTTGGCTCGTCAGCCTCTGGCCTTTTTCTGAATAATTACTTATAGTTATAATTACTTGTAAAACTGTTTTGCACTTGTATTGGTGCATAGATCTATGGAGCTTTTCTCTAGAGAGAAGGTACGTGATTTACAATTGTCATGCCTCTTGCATAATACGGCTTGCCAATAAAGTAACAGACTTTAAGAGGCCTATTAAATGTGTGTGGGTGTGGAGAGGAAGAGTCAGTGGCAGAGCGAAGGAGAACAAGCAAGGCCTTGGTTTTTTTGCTTCCATTAGGGAGGGGTAATGAAGACCAAATGACTACTCAGGAGTCATTTATTTGATTTTTTTCCCCCTCTACCTCCAGCATGCAGCTTCACTTGACTGGAAAGTTTTGCCCTGGGGAGCGAACGCCTGTCAGTTCCGCTTACTTCAGACAACCGTTGCCATCCACGATGGAGAATTGGATGGAGGGGACAAATTACCCACACCGTGCCCCGGGGGCAGGTGGTTTTCAAGGGTCGTTTTCTCAGGTCACATGTAGGAGACATACATCTGTCACTCTGAAGGTAGCGCCGGGGAGCATGGTTTGCCATCCCATGATGTGTAAATTGATTTGCACTGACAGACCGTGGTACCTTTTGCCTTGGTTCCCTACCTCTTAAAGCTAGTCTTGGGTCACCATGCCGGCTCTGTCAGGGATGCACTAATTCCTTGGCCACTGTGCAGAACTTTGTATCAACACGCAAAGCTCCAGGCACAGTAAAGCCCTGAGCAATTAGTGGGCACTCGGGATTAATGATAATCTTGATGTGCAAAATTGAATGACAGGTCTGATAGCAATATACTGAGCCACCCCTCATTTCTTCATATTTTGTTTCCAAAGAGACTTTTTAAAAAATGTAGCCTTGAGGAATAGTTATCCAAAGGCTGTCATTTTCAGTCCAGTCCCTGAACCTAAAGAGGTTTCAGATGTTTTTTTGTTTGTTAAGCCACACACTGACCTACATATGAATCATTCAAGCAGAACAAAGCACATCAAACATAAAGCCTGAACCAGTGAAGAAGCAGGAGCAGATGATTCCAGATGATCAGGGGGTGATCAGTATACTGGTGGTGCTGAATGCCGAGTGCTTGGAACTCCTTTATCTAGGCTCCTTGTATCTTTAGGCACTTTGCAGCCTGTCAGTAAAACATTTCATCTACTCAGTATGCCAAAGATAAGACAGTTCAGAAAAGGGCAGAAAATTTAAATTTTTGCTCCAACAAGGTGATTCAAAGCAAAATATAAAGAAATGAGGTGTGGCTCGAGGCTTTGGAACAGTACGGTATGTAAATTCCAATGTAATTTCAAGAATGTCTTAACGACAAAATGAATAATGTGATAAGTGCAGAATCGTGCAGTTATTGCCTTAAATGTTACCCCTTCTTGCATACCTATCTAAATTGTCAGACTCAAGGCTAGGCGAGAACAGACCCTTATCACAACCTTATGGTTCACTGGTCAAAACAAATCTCTTATCAGCACGGTTGTCTGCATTGGTAGTTTGCTTTATCTTGAGAAAACATCGTGAAGCTCTTGCTGGGGGTGTTTTCAAGACCACTGACTGACACTTTTGTGGTGAAAGTTATAGTTTTTGGCCAAATAAAAGTACGGGAACAACTGCTGTTCATTTTGTCCTACATTTTGCATCGCTCCTTGGATACTGAGCTCTCTGAATGTTTTTCAGTTATCACTCGTTTTGTATGTAGTAGTGGACACATAGTGGACGCTGTAGCATGTCAAAGAGCTTGTTCATTATCGCCCAACTGGCCTTAGGGCCGTGACCCATTTATCTTTTGAGGGTCTAGCATGCCGTTCAATGGCAGTCAGTCCTCAGTGTTCAGAGCGAGCGGCGGGACGCCTCGCTGTCATTGGTGGTTGATGAACCTGGTTTGACCAGTTGGCTTCAGCTCGCTGACTTAGACAGTTTCACTACTGCAAAAAAGTGCCGCAGGAAGTGTACAAATAGGTGGACCAGTACATGAGTGTCTCGCCACATGCAAAAAGTGCTAAAAGTGTCTTTCTTCCACAGGGAGAGAGGAACCTGTATGAGGGTGAAGCAATACCAGAGAACTCTCCTCATAGCGCTGTGTGCGTGTGTGCGTTTCCGTGTGTGTGCGTGTTTGCTCTTTCTTTTCCTGATAATTAGAATGAGCACTTTTCCGTTAGGCACTGGGTGTGGTGGCGCAGGAACATTGTCATGATGCCGTAGTCTTAAAAACATAAACTGTAGGTTCATTATAAAGAGCTTTCAAACGAGCTCTTCAGCTGATAACGTTGTATTGACTTCAGTACACATGCATAAGCATTCAACTGTGCATTAAAATGAAATTATATGAAGTAAATGCCCATTAACTAGAGTGATAGACATTTGTCTCTTTTGTAACACTGGTATGAAGCTTTATTTCCATGTACTGTGCCTGCACAAAATGGACAAAGTATCAGTATTGCGATATTGGGATATTACACTTTTATATATTGTGATTGCAATGACTTTCAGGAGATTAAAGGGTCCATATCATCACTTTTCTGGAATTAAAAAGGCTTAAAGTTTTTTAAAACATTGTCAAATAGTACATTTACCCCCCCGCCCCCCATCCATACATGGAACATGGAAAATAAGCTATAAAAACGGCCCACAGTTTTTGTGATGTCACAAAACCAACACATAAGCAGTTTAGCCCCACCCATTGATGGTTGAAAAATAAGACTTTTTTTGGATTACATGAAGACTTTGATTCACTAGAAGATCCAGTAACTCACCTGGAGCTGTGATTGTCATAATTATAATTATACTAGGTGGCTTTTTGTAAATCAGTAGTGGTGAATTTCTGGTTAATGATGAGGAACTCAAATGATGAACATACTGCAAATGTTTTTTGTTAGCAAAGAATACCAAGTGCGTTTTAGTAAATACGCCGCAAGTAACACGCGAATGGAGAAAATCTCAGTGTGTTCCAAAACTTTTGACTGGTGGTGTATAAAGAGGTTTGCATGCGTTGGTAGAAATGTACAGATACGGGTATCCAAATAAAAGAAAGCAAAGCAGAGTAGAATCTTTTTCTCTTTGCCTTCTTTAATTTCTTAAGGGCACTGAGATGCAAGCTAGAGACCTGAGAAAAAACAAACAAATAAATGCACACACACACACACACACACACACACACACACACACGCGGGTTCACACGATGAACCTGCAGTCGGGGCATGCTTTCGTGCCAACATGCATAAACACATACAAGCCATTAAATATGTTGCTGGGGATGAAGAAAAGGAGAAATATAAAAGTTCTAATCCCAAGACTGACATGCGCTAATGGGGCTAGACTGCGATTCGTACGGCGAGGTTCGACTTGTATTGCAGCGAGGCGCGAAACAAAAGGCTACCCTGCAGTCAGCCTCTTAGGGGTCAAAGGTCAACCGGCAACATCTGCCGTACAGCACAGTTGAGATGTGTGGGCCAGAGGGCCTAGAGCTACATTCCGCTACCTGGCAAAGATCAAGTTGGAGAAGATGGAGCGTGTGTGTATGTGTGTTCATTTGTGTAAGTGTGTGTGTGTGTGTGTGTGTGTGTGAGACGGCGGCCGGTTGCACCGTTGCGCTCGGTTTGTGTGCGGAGTCATTACTAAATCATGCGCTGAGATGGCGAGGCTGGCATGTTTGGCGGTTTGATCTGAAATATTAGAAATTAAACATGTTACTTCCTTCTGTCGAGAAAAAAGGGGGTCGAAAAATTTTCACAGAGAGCACTCCCACCTAGGTCAATAAATAATTCAGGCTTTTTGGAAGTAGGCCTCGCAGCCCCCAGAGAAGCAAGCAGGCGGCTCGGGCTGAAACAGCTTCACCACTGCCAGCGTTTACACGAGTGAACCATATATATGTCAGAAAATACATGACATTATATATACATTCACAATTAAACCCATTCGGAGGTGCTGGAGAAACTCGCTGGTGTGTTGCAGCTTTAGCTGAACACAGTAATGAAAGAAGCTGAAAGGAATCGACCCGTTATGCCATCGCTGTCCGAAGAACGTCTTGCATGTCACTTTTTGTCTTTTTTTTAACACGATTTGAATATGAGGACTGTTTAATGCAGCATTTGATGATGAACGGACCAACAGATCCATTATTGCTTGGACAATACAGTCCTTACATTAAGTTACACTCAGTCGGTGCTACACTAAAAGTTAAAAGCACCAACTGAGACTTTCTACGTTTGCATTTTACTCACATTACCAAAAATACACTCAATATCTTTGCTAACAAATACATTTATTGTATGACCAGTGTGGATAAGCAAACAAATGTTAGATATTGAAGAAGCTGTTAAGTGCTGAAACAGTAACGAGTGCATTTAAAGTGAAAGGACAGTCTAGAATGTGACTCTGCATCACCAACAACCAGTTAATAGGAGTCAGACCTGCACTGTTACAGATTCTCTCAAAGGAAACTTTCCAGTGTTTAACAAGAATAAAAGTCAGCAGTTTGTGAAATAAAGGGATAGGCGGTAAAAACGTGTTGTGTGTAAAAACCTTTGACTGGTAGTATATGTTAAAAGATTTCCTTCTCCTGTAAAGGTACTTAGATGATTAAAAACGTGTTAAACAGCAGCTAATAGCTGGATATGTTTTAATAACCTCACACTCCAAGTGCACATAAGAGCCTTATCAGACACAGACAGTGACACGGTTTTGTTTTTTTTCTCTCTCTGACAGAAAAGCTCTCTGTTGCCCAATAATGGTATTGTGATACTGGCCTCTGCAATACTGATTTATCAGTAGCTTGCAATATGCAAATGAGCCCCTAACCAATTACTATGTTTCTGACAGGGTGAACAATCACAGCTCCAGGTGAGTTACTGGGGCTTCTCGTGAATCAAGGTCTTCATGTTTTCCGATAAAAGTTATTTTGACCAATCTTCAACCATTACAGGCCCTTATTGGCCGAGCTGGTTCTTTAAAGGCCCGAATTGATGATTTGCCCACTTTATAGAACCATACTCTCCTTTAAGTAAAGACTCTTGGCTAATATTGTGTTGGCTTTTCAGCATCATATTGGTGTGTGCTCACCCTCGTAAGACCTGCTTTCTTTACACAGTTTACAGAAAAGGCTTGAAGAGAAGCGATGTCCTATCAAAGCAGCAATAAGTGAACAGACCGTAATGACCCTGCTAACTGCCTACTTCTCTTTTTTTATTTCATTTCGCCTCGGTGCAGCGTGAAGGAAGTTCAGAATCAAGTGACACGGTTCCTCGGTCAGATGCTGAGCTCTTTCTCAACGTGTTCCCTGGTAACGCAGACTGTTTGATAAACAGAGAAATCTGAAGGGCCAACGTGTGCTCGTGAATGAGCGCTTTCAAGAGAGTGTTTCAGACCAAAGAAAATAAAAATAAAATCAATTTCACTCGACTGTCCTGTCGAGCAGCAGAAAAACAAAAGCTGCAGAGGAGCTGCGAACCCACGGAGAAGCGCCTGGTCGAGTCTCTTAACACGAGACGGATGAGGGCACATGCAAAAGAGGTGCGTGATGATGCAGTTGGCGTTTCAGTTAACGTCTGCAATGCGCCTATCTCAAGGTGTCAAAGCCTGATTAAGTTCCTCCTGTAAGTGTTCCTGCAGCAGCAGGGTAGGGCCCCCAATGATCACACCTCTGAAAGGGGAACTTGTCGCTCTTGCCCCGTCACACCTTATTCCTCTCCTGACCTGATAAGAGAGAGCATGTGAACTGAAACAGACACACACACACACTTGCAAAGTGTTTTTTTTTTACTCTTACTCTCTCTCACCAGCAATACACAGAAAAGCCTTGGTGGTTTTCTTGACCTGTTTGCACTCACCGATATCTGAAAGTTTTATAAATCCGAATTTCGTTACTTTAACTTGTGGATCAAAACACAGCAGAGGGTTAACAGTCCTTCAACCAACAAAGAAAAAGGCCCTAAAAAAGGAGAAGCCACCTGTGGGAGGATGTGAACCACGGGCCCTTCACCCTTGTTTAAATAGCAGGTTTTGAGACTTCGGAGGTTTGTCTTGGCACTTCGGCCGAAGTCAAAACTCCCCAAAAACAGACAGTTTCACAGGCTTTTGTGTTTTAAGAAAACATATATTTTTTGGCCCAAGCCTAGGTCTGGTTTTCTGCGGCATTCTGGGAGAAGGTCAGGGCTCCGCTGGCTCGGGAGGTGACCAGCGAGGCCCTCCTGTTATTTTTCGGGCCCTTTTTTCTCCAAAAACACGCATTGCCCAACAACTAAAGCAACAGTCGCGCTGGCGTTGATGAACGTTTATGTGCACAGCGGAGGCAATTATATTGAGGATATGGGGACAGTAAAAAGAACATTAGCGTGTAACGTGAGGAGATCGTATTCTCTCGCAAAGCGCAGGGCCTCGCTCTCAAGCCAAGCCTCATGGTCTCTTATCGTCTGATCACTTTAACTTGGTTATTTGTTTAAAAGTGACACGGCCTTGATGTTTCAGACTCTGCAGTTTGGCTTCAGGTTGAATTATGCGATGAACAGACATTTCACAAATGTCATTACATTTTTTTATACCTATAAGCATCCTCATTGCATTTTGTCTTAAAGTAATAGTTTGTACACATAATATTCCTCTTACCCCAATGCAGCCTAGACTGCAAGTCTAATTTTGACAGCAATGAAAGAGCTAAAGTTTACCCCACAGCTGCTTTAACCAAAGGAAAAATGCTAAACTGGCTTTGTTATTGCTATGGGTTTAGCATGTAATGGTTTTTACTATTACTTGGTATTTATTTGCTATTGTTTGATAATTCTTGCTGTACTTTGGTAGTTATTGGTTTAGTATGTTTGTAAGAAACTATAAATGGCTTTTATGTAAAACAGCAGAATTGCTAGAAAGTTTTTTATGTTTAAAAAAAAACAAAAACAAAAGAGAGAACTTTTCATTGTTCTAAGGTTTATGAAAATGCATTCTTTAGATGAATTTTGATTATTTTAGGTTAAAATGACCAATATATCCTATTACTATTAAATAATCATTAGCAGGAATCTGACTTCATTCTATAAAATTGTTAAAAGTGCGGAAAAAAGAAAACAGCTGGGCAGTTTTATCCATTTTGTTCATGTTTTTGGAAAACAAACAAGTCTTGGCTAATCAGCAACTTTTTGGGTTAAAAGGAGAATTGAAATCGTTGATGTTTTGCTGAACTGCTGCTTTAAAGGCTTTCTTAAGGCACAGTTGTTTATCTTAGCACAAAGCAGAAATAAAGAAAAAAGGGTTTATTGCTTCAGCCAAACATGCAGAGTCACTGTCCTTTCACAGCTCACCGTCTTGATAACGATAAACGTCAATCACTGATGATTAGCAAAACGAGTGTAGAAGGTGCTACTCTGGCAGTGCAGAACTTGACCCGAGTCTTTCCTGTTCTGTTCCTTGGGGATCAGGACAACGAGGCCTGAGAGAGCCGTCAGCACAGCCAGTGGAATGAATACAACTTCCGCTCGGGCTGCTAACACGACCCTTGCGTGCTCCCTGGAGGTGGCGAGGACGGGCGAGACGGGCAGAGGAAGCGGAGGGAACAATGGTCTCCTTAATATTTACTACTTCTTTTCTCCCAGCCCAGCTCATAATAGCCTGAGCCAAGGAGACGCTCGTGGCTCCTCTCCGAAACAGCTCTGTGAGCGGGTGCACGCTGTGTTGCTCTCAGTCTGTATGGGAGCCACATGTCTACATAAACTACGGCTTCACAATTTATCGTCTGTTAATCGTTATCACGATATCGGTCTTTGCAATATTGATATCACAGAAGTCTACGATATGTAATTAAAAGCATTTCTGACAGGTTGACCAATCACAGCTCCAAGTGAGTTCCTGGGTCTTCATTTAATCCAACAAAAGTTTATTATTTTGGCTGATCTTTAGCTATTGAGAGCAATGATTGGCCAATCTGTTTTAAAGAGGCCTGTATTCTACATTTTCCTTCTATTTCTCTTATCCCTTGATGTTTGATGGGTTTGCACAAAGAAGAATTTAATGAAATAATTCATTCTCACGTGCTTTTGTTACTGTGCTTTTAAGACTGATATAAATGTAAATGGTCTCTTTTCTGACTAGCCACATTGTATTGCAGCTCATACACAAAACAGCATGGGGCTGAAACACTTCTTAGAACTTTAGCATGAATAGGCAGAGCTAAACTGCTGTAGGCTGAATCAGGAGACATATCCAAATATATTGGTTTTGTGACATCACAACAACTATGGTTTATTTTTGTATCTTAGACTGTGTGAATGGGGTAGTGAAACATATTTACTTTAAGCCATTTTAATTCCAGAAAAATGATGATATGGGCCTTTTAATATATTGAAAAGCTTCACAATCGCAATATGTAGCAGTATAATTGTTGTACGGATATTTTGTCCATATTGTGCAACTTTAATTAAAACTCTTCATGCTTGTGGGGAAGTTGATTTTACAAATAATGCATAAACTAATATAAGGTAAGGATTTCTATTTGTCCAGAGGTTACTTGTAAAATTGTAATGTGGGCTTCAGACATGACAGTCAGTACAGGTCAATGGCAATGTCCCATAAAGGCAGCATTATAAGTGTGTATGTGTGTGTGTGTGTGTGTGTGTGTGTGTGTGTGTGTGTGTGCGTGCTCACATATCCTGAAGGTTAGCCGTAAGCGCTAAAGCACCTTTTGATTACCGTAATCTACATTCTAATTATCCACTTGAGCTAATTAGCACCTTGCCTTACCCCAGGTGTGTTTCTGTAAACAGCAACACACACGCTCACTTTCTCACTCTTTGATGTGCTCTTAATCCACTCCCTCCCCCAGCAAGGCAGAGATTTCCTCCAGATGCTCCAATCTAAAACTCATGCTAATAATGCGCCTATTAATAAACAAAATACCTGAATGCAGATGTTCAGCATCTGTTCATAGAGTGCATTGGTCGTATGTTTTTAAATTAAGACAGGCCTCTGTTTAAGAAGAAAAAGGACTTTTTCTGCATGAGTTGTTGCGGATCGTGATGTAATCGGATGGTTTGACATAATACAAGGGTACAATAATTCCGGTTATTTTATTGATTTTTAAATATTAGTGTATTGTCCGCCTCTGCCAAGCTAGCATCTAATTTCTCTTTATGTATACACTAATTAAGTCTTATAGAGTCTGTTAATTTAGAACTAAAGCTGCGGTGTTGACCGTTGCCATCGTTTGCCATGTGGTCCTCTGGTTGTAATAATGTAAAAGGGCCCAATACGGAGCCCTGATGCACCACAGAGAATTTGACCCCTGGAGATTTATGGGCAAAGGGCAGAGATTTGATGTCAAAGGGGCTATAGGAAGGGACCATAAAAGCCAGGACAGAGGCTTTCCCTTGTCTGCTACCTGGCAGGGATGCTATTCAGGTGACAATACTCCTGATGCAAGTGTGTGTGTGTGTGTGTGCATGTGTGAGGATGTGTGTGGGAGGGAATGCTGAACAGATGTGTTTTACTTCCTTATTAACATTACAAAGAGCTGCTCTGATTGAAGGGCCAGGAGCAAGGGGGCTCTATTTCTCATCGGTGGGCTGTCCCCATTCACACACACACACACACACACACACACACACACACACACACACACACACACACACACACACCCACACACACACACA
>JBBPCY010000002.1:3881094-3893671 GCA_037974405.1 Brachyalestes nurse | reverse complement strand
GTCCTTTAACTTTAAATGAACTCGTTACTGTTTCAGCTCTTAATAGCTCCTTAAATATCTAACACTCGTCTGGAGATCCACATTTTAATTAGAATTATATTAGGTGGCTTTTGTTAGGTCAGTAGTGATGAATAAAAAGTGACATTTTATGGCTAATAAAAGAACTCAGATGGTGAAAATACTGTAACTGTGTTAGCAAAGAGTATTGAGCGTATTTGTATGTAGTTGATTTTTTTTTTTGCATCGATCACAGATTGAGTGAAACAAACTTTTCTGAGTCATAAAGGAGCATCTGTGCTGTGCTGATTTATAGTTTGTTGTCTTTTAGGTTGCTCAGCTTCAAGGTTCGCTTTAAGCTCATATTAATACTCATACTGGTTTCTCTCTTTCTCTTTCTTTCTCTCCAGAGGAGAGGAAAGATGAATACAATCCTCTGAGCCCTGACGTCTCTCTCCATGGAACTGGAAACGGTACAGGTGAGCCCACGTCTCTGATTTAGCTCCATGCCATTGTTTGTGGGTTCCATGAGCTATTTTTAATCCCTGAGAGCTTATTCTTGGAGCCACATTCTTTTTTTTTTACCCGTATTACTTTTTGTGCATTAGATGCCCCATTTGCAGAATCAGTTTTCATCATTGTTTTTATTGTTGTTATTATTCTGAATGTCATGGATTTGAAAAAGAATGAATGCACCACTTTGGCAAATTACAACTCTGGCTTTCATCTCTGAATCATCGATGTATTCATTTATTGATTACGGCTTCTAATGTCAGCTTGCCAGGTGGTCGTAGACTGAAATGTGTGTAGAAGCCTCCCTACGCGCACACACACACACACACACACACACACACATATATACAAACAGAGGCGTGCAAGATAACGTTGCGTCACGCATGTCAGAAAAAGATGGAAAGTAAACATTTGTAAGTTGAGTGAAAGTGCACAGCAAATCACATTTTGCCGCCAAATCGAGTTTGGGACCAAATCAGATTTGTTCTGTCCATGTACTTTCCAGTTAGTTCACAATGAGACAATAAAATTTTCATTTGCTTCGTCTTGGGGCCCCAGTATTGCTGTAGCTCACCGTTTCAGTAAACCTGTCAAGGAAGGAAAACAAAATAAATTCTGAAATTTATTTACATTTATTTTTTACTGTAAATGCTTTGTCAGCATGGATCTCTCAGCCTTGTAGGACGTCAGATGTAATGCCTCATACGTTGTCTTTTAAGTGCAGCTTAAGTGTAATCGACGCTGCATCTTATTGTTTATTCTAAAACCTTGTTCTGCGCAATTATACATAACGCATGGCTCATTATTAGATTTGGGTCTGATTTTAAGTATACGAAGGGAAATGCAAAGTGAGATCGGTTACCCAAGCAAGCCTAATTGCCGCATAAACCAATTATCCACGATGTTGCAAATGTTTAAAACCCTTTTCCAACATGCAAGGGGACGCTTGAAGAGTGCTCGATGATCACCCTGGCTCCCGTCCGTCTTTGAAGTGGCCATTATACTGTAACTTAAATAAATACTTCCACCTTTAAAGGCTTCCTAATGGTTGGGTCTTCGCTCCATCACATTTAGAGCGGTCGACTTTCTAATGTCCAAATGGGGGCTTTTCCAGTGACACAGTACATGAAGCAATTTGTTCATTTCTTATTATCTTCCCCCGTTCCTGTGTGCAGTTAAGGGTATTGATGCCACTTCAGAGCTGGAGAGCTTCTTTGCCAAGAGGAAGCTGGAGGACAGCGAGGGTCATCCGGCCAGCATCGCAGAGTACTTGCAACGTGGGGACACCGCCATCATCTACCCAGAAGACCCAGAGGAGGGTACGAGACTGGGAACTCCAGAGGCCAATGGGCAGGATGACAATGATAACGGTAAGTTTTTGGCAACCAATGTTCCGAGACTTTTTCAAACAAGGACTTTTATGTAAATAGAGAACTAAGACTTTTGAGTTCAATTGTGCAGAATCATTTTACCAATAATCTCTTCAGAAATCCACATTCACAGCGATGACCTGTAACTACACATTCTGCCCATTTGTCCAACATTTGCTGATCCTTCCCAACCCCTCCTTCTCCCCTCTCCCCTCTGTTGCCATTCCTCTCGCTTTTGTCCAGATCTGGCACTGAGGACGCCAGATGACTTTGCCCAACTGTTGACCTGCCCCTACTGTGACCGGGGCTACAAGCGGCTGACCTCCCTCAAGGAGCACATCAAGTACCGGCACGAGAAGAACGAGGAGAGCTTCCCCTGCCCGCTCTGTAGCGACACCTTCGCCTACCGGACGCAGCTGGAACGCCATATGGCCACCCACAAGCCTGCCAGAGACCAGGTGAGCCCAGATTATTTTTGCTCTGGCCCCTTTCTTATCTCAAGCATCTTGTTTACCCGATTCACAGGGTTCAGTGGTTTATTTTTATCAATTATTATTTTCACATGGCAGACTTGAGTAAATAAAAAAGACAGGGACAGCACTAGTTGATACCACAGAGGCTAAACCGCAATATAGGAAGACCCAGTCTCACACCTCATGTCCAATTAAAAAAAGATAGACAAAGGAATAAGTGAATTTAAACACACAATGCATCATAAAACTGACTCTGGGCAGGATTACTGATTTCAAGAGTATTATATAAACGGAATTTGTTATCACGGAAGCTCATCGTTGTGGTTTGAGAGTCTCAGCAGTCACGGCTCCGACCCAAACCCAGTAACTAAGACTGAGGAATGGCCTTACTCAACACAAAACTAGCCTAAAAGTACGCTTGTTTTCATTTGTCCATCTCACTCCATGCATTTACCTTTCGGTTAGCGAGCGCTCGGGTTTTAAGCTCATTTCTAGCTCTACTTGCTTTCGCATACTGAACATGCTTCTCTGGAGCCTCCTTAAAATGTGGATCTTTCACGCCGAAGCCACAGCTGTGCACGGTCGTCCTCCCCTGTGTGTCCGCCCACGGTGAGGCATGTGTGGGATGTTCTAGCACATTGAGTTCTATAGACTTTCTGCATCAGCTGCTGCTGGAGTGGAATCAAACTCCAAACATGCGCCCGGCGCTAGCATTAGTTTCGGTCTTTCTTGCCGGTCTCAGGGCAGTGAGAGGCCTGTGTGACTGAAAGGCAGTTACATAGGCTGATTTAGTAAAAGAGGCCCATTTGCAGCCTTATTCTTTCAGGTGGAAGGCCTATTTTTCATGTGGCAAATGAATTCAAGCGCTTAACTGGATTATAACAGGATATCTCACATTTAGGCTGCAAACTTTGAGGCTCCAAATTTAGCCACATTGCAAAAGACCTAAATGGACTACCTACCTTGCCATCTTATCAGTCTTAATCTCTCCCTTACACACACACACACACACACACACCTCTCCAGACTGACTTAAACATGTCCAGATGGCTTTCCTCCAGTGATCTAGCGTATCCTAATCCCTAAATGACTTTAAATGTTTGTTTATTTGCTCTCCAGAAATGTTTGTCTTGAAAGGCTTTGGCTGTTAGGTTCGGTCTGATTTGTAAAATATATATGTGTGTGTAGACTGTACAGTCTACAAGGTTCCCAGAGCTATACAACAGGACAGTTATCAGATTATGCTCTAACACTAACAATATAACAAATACCACTGACGAATGACTTTTGGAGGAGTAATTCCTATATGTTTTGCCGGTCAGATGTGCGCTCCTAGACTCCCACATGTTTTTTCACAGACCTTTGTGTCTGTGAGTGGGGTGTGAGAGTGAGCACTGTTGTTTTTGTTGTGCATCTGGGGCCCACATTTGAATTTCAAATGCAGGAAGAGCACCTACGTTTAACTTTGAACGTGCAGATAGAGACTCAACCCACACTCCGCTCTTTAAATCTAGTTACAAAACCTTTGAAGATTACAGCACACTGCTAGTTGGTCACACGTTAGGGACATGAAAGGTAAAAAAGCGCCATTAATTAACCTTATGAAGCGAATTATTTCAAGGATTATGGCTACTTGTATTTTAATTGCATGGGAGGTACTATGACACACACCTTAATTGACACACCTTAATGAAATTATACAAATCTGCAATGGTTCTTAGGTTTTGATCGTCTATATTTAGGATTCCTTTAAACCCTGTGGCCTAGCTGTGGGGCTCTGCATGAAAAAACCCTGTAGCCGGATTTCTAAAATTTCTCTCAATCCTTGTCTTCCTTATAGCCTCCGTTGCTAAACGAAGGGGCTGGCAACCGCAAGTTCAAATGCACAGAGTGCGGGAAAGCTTTCAAATACAAGCATCATCTGAAAGAGCACCTCCGCATCCACAGTGGTAAGTAACAAAGTGTGTCAGGTATTGATGGCTAATATATTAAGAACATAGACAAAGGGTTTTATCATGTCATTATTTGCAGAGCTTTCTTAAAGCTACAGTATTAAGAATAATTTACCCATCAAATGGAACTAACGTAAAATGTTAGTCAGCAGTGTTCTTCATATGACATTGCATTAACTGTTTATTACTCTTCCTCAGGTGAGAAACCATATGAATGCTCCAACTGTAAGAAGCGCTTCTCCCACTCCGGCTCTTATAGTTCACACATTAGCAGTAAGAAGTGCATTGGCCTCATCTCTATAAATGGACGGGTACGCCATGGGGTCAGCACCAAGGCTGGCTCTTCTCCAAACTCTGCCGCTTCATCACCTGGCAGCCCAGCTCTGGCCCAGCTCCGGCACAAACTGGAGAATGGCAGGTCCCTGGGTCTGCAGGATCCGACAGCCCACCCTGATATAAAGGCTGAGCCCATGGACTTCAATGAGTACCGTCTCCTGATGGCTTCTCAACCAGAATTTGGAGGGTCTGGGACTTTTCTCAATGGCACTGGTCGTGGAGGGAGCCCCCTAGGGATGCACAGTTCATCCCAGAACCCCCTGCAGCACCTTGGTATAGGACTGGATTCTCACCCGTTGGGGTACCCAGGCTTGAACAATAACCTGAGCGAGGTTCAACGGGTCTTACAGATCGTGGACAACACTGTGTGTCGCCAGAAGATGGACGGCAACCCTGAAGAGATTGCCAAGTTGAGGGCCTACATGAAGGAGCTGGGCTCCCAAATGGAAGAACAGAAACTGGCTCTGGCTTCCCAGCCCGGGTTTGCTGGAGTTGGACACAACAGTCCTACTAAGAGCATCATTGACTATACACTAGAGAAGGTCAACGAGGCCAAAGCCTGTCTGAAAAGCTTAACCGAAGATTCCAAAAGGCGGCCTGTTGACATTAAGAAGGAGAGGCCCAGTCATGTTATGGACCTTGAATCTGAGGAGAAAACCCAGGAGAGGGAGGCCCAGTACGTGCCATTCTCCTGCCAGTACTGCAAGGAGACCTTCTCTGGCCCAATTCCCTTGCACCAGCATGAGCGCTACCTTTGCAAAATGAACGAAGAGATCAAGGCGGTCCTGAAGCCTAATGAAACCTTACCAGCCAGTCGCAGGGGGATGTTTGGCACAGAGCAGCAGGCTGTTATGGTATCCTCTCTGCCAGATAGGAATGCAACCAGTCCAGTAAACCCCTTCAAAGATCACATGTCAATACTGAAAGCTTACTTTGCCATGAACACTGAGCCCAACACAGAAGAACTGAGGAAGATCTCCATCGCTGTTGGTCTCTCTCAGGAGTTTGTGAAAGAGTGGTTTGTGCAGTGGAAGGCCCAGTCTCTCCATAACATGTCTAGAAAAAGATCTCCACCCCCTGAACGGAGCAGTGGGGACAGCAACCATGGGTTGATGAGGGAACCGGCACTTGCTAGGTCGCCTGCTTCCCATGGCCAGTATACTGACTCAACAGCAGAGCTTCAAGGTGCCACCAATGGTGATGCAGGGCATCGGCTCTCCAAACACCACCAATTTACAAGCATCAGACAGACCAATGAAAAGCCACTTGACTCAGTGGACCACTTGAGAGGCGAAACCCCCTCACCCTTGAATCTTTCCTCAACGTCATCGAAACACTCTCACAGCAGCTCATACACCCCCAACAGCCTCGCCTCTGAGGATGCCCATGGTGAACCTCTGGACTTGTCTTTGCCAAAACATTTCTCCAAGACAGACAGGAGGCCCAAACAAAATGGTTTCAACATTGACCGTAATGGAGAGCCCACACTACGGGAACAGGGAACAGAACCTCTGGACTTAGCCCACATCAAGAAGGAGTTCAATGGGTCCAACAGCATGGGCACTGACAGCCAGATAGACAAAAGCTCTAGCCCCATCTTTGGTATCAACCCTTTTAGTGGTGGCCCTATGTACACCTCGCTACCACATCACGGAGCATTTCCACCACCTACCTTCATGTCCCCAGCACAAGCCAGCATCCCAGGCCTAAGGCCTTACACAGGACTTGATCCTATGGGCTTTCTGCCACATATGGCTTACACTTATGCAGCAGGAGCGGCCACATTTGCTGAGATTCAGCAGCGACGGAAATACCAACGGAAACCAAGCTTCCAGGTAAGTTAGCTCATGTTCTTGTAAACCAGGTCTAAATTCTACATCCTTTAAGTCACACTGATAACTTTTTTTGCAGTTCAGAACTGTAAAACACTCTCATCCTTTAACATCTCTCTTTGCTGTGTTACCTGTGTAACGGTAATCTGTCGACCAACTGACATTAAATATCCCATATGTTGCCTTTTTTTGAGACGCGTGCAGAGGATAAACGTCTTATACACGTTGTAGAGATAAGCTCTGTCCAGACTTGGGATAAAACATGCAACAGAGGGTGGCTTCCCCCGAGGTGGCAGGTGCGGATTACTATCCTAAAAGTACAGGACCTAAAAGCTGTCTTTCTTGTAGGGGGAGTTACTGGACAGCACAGGGGACTATCTGTCAGGGCTGGAGGACCTGACAGACAGTGAATCGCTGCTTGCCCGGAAGAAGATTAAGAAGACTGAAAGTGGTATGTACGCGTGTGACTTGTGCGACAAAACATTCCAGAAGACCAGTTCCCTCCTAAGACACAAATATGAGCACACAGGTATATCACATTTAGACAATTCTTTTTTTACCCTCATCCCCAAAGTAATCCCTTTTGCCACATGTTTATTTCTCCCCTTTCTTCCTTTCATCCTTTGCTTTCTTTTTTATCCCCCCCCATCTTTTTCCTTATTTTCCATTTATTTAGTTATCCATTTAAAACCCATGACCAACAGTAAACTGTTTTCTTCCTTTCGACAGGCTTAAGGAAATATATGTCACATGTTCCAGGGCTTGATTTAGCTTAGATGTAGTAAATCCTCAATGTTCTGTGGTAAGTTGCAGACATTTGAGAGATCTTACTTCAGCTGATTTTGAGACAGCAAGGTTCATTTTTTGTAGTCGCTAAGGTTGCTACACATTGATAGGTGGGGGAAAATGTGCTGATGCTGTACGTTGAACAGTTACTGAAATGTGAACAGTGAAGCCTGTTATTAGTTTACTAGCATGCTAACATGCCTCAGTAAGCCAGGTGCATGTGAGCCTAATGTGTGTGTCTGTGTGTGTGTGTGTGTGTGTGTGTGTGGCATTTCATTGCCGCGCTATGACCTCCCCTCCTGGGGGACTCCTCTCTTTCACAGGCTTGCATCATACCTCATTCGCATTCCTCCCTAGGAACGCAGGGCGAGGAATCTGCTGTCTCGTTTATTTTTGAACTTGATGAGGGAAGGTGGGGACAGGGGTGGTGGTGGTGGTGCGGTGGGGGGTCATCTCAGGCACGGCAGCTATGGAAGGTGTTGCAGGCATTCCGGTGCTATCTGTGGCCAAGAATATACTACAGCCGTTCATGTGTTCAAAGACGATTGCAAATATGAGCGTGGGATGCGTGTGCATAGATGAAAAAAACGAGTTACGGCTGAAATTGGCAAATGCCAAGTGCTTTCTCCGCTGATCACACTCTGCCATACTGTATTTCCATGTGCTCACGATTTATAGTAGCTCCCACTGAATGAGTTCAGTACAGGGGGAGGTGAGAAGTTTCTTCCTCCTCAGACATCCATGTCGCTGCATCACGAGGCAGCCGTCTGATCTAAGCATTTTTTAATCCAGAGACATGATGTCATAAAAAGCTCTGTCAAAGATGCTGACCACCTCGGTTTCACCTTGTGTGGCATGGCGCGATAATCACCTGATCTTCTTGGCCGCGTTCAGTGCAGTCACAGACAACCTTAGAATAGCTCTGCAGGACCGTGACTTCCCCCATCGCCTCCTTATCCTGTTTATGGTAAAAATATCAGAAATAAACCCTGGATTTTAAAAGCCATCTGTTCTTTTAATAATAATTAAGAGAAAAAAAAAACTTTTTCGAAAAATAAGCATCTTACTTGTACTGTGCTCAGAGTAACGCAGTAGTGTGTCACTACTTTTTTTTTTAATCTCTTACTGTGATATCCTTTGATTTGACCTTTTCCTGACTAGCCACATGTTTATTTTGGCCTTTATTTTTTAATGAAGTGTCTTTATCTATATGGTTCTTAAACCCTGAAAAAAAACCCTGGATTTTAAGAGCCACCTGTTCACAGCTGCCCTCCTTTTTTTCTTAGCCTTGCACCTATTTATTGTTGTGACAAAGGAAGGTCTTTGAAAGTAAATCAGCGAATTAAACAGGTTATTGTTGTCACTGCTGTAATGTGAAAACCTCATATGTCTTTCTACCAGAAGAAAACGCATTCTGTAAAATCCATCTGTAAAATTTAGTCAATTTACTTTTGATTAAACGGTAAGGTCCAAGTAATTTACGGACATTTCTATTGGACATTTCTAATGTCCATGGAATGCAGTGTTCTGAAATCTGCGGTATATTATGAGGTGATCTGTTAGCTCTGGTTGAATCACTGGTGACTGATTAAAGCTTGTTAGTTCAACTGCAATGCATTAGTCTTACAATATTTGGGAAAAAAATTGTAAATGATTTGCTGTGTTCTTTAACCTTGGACACCACAGTAACCCGCCACCCCCTCTGTCTCCTTGTGTGTGCGCAGGAAAGCGGCCTCACCAGTGCCAGATCTGCAAGAAGGCCTTCAAGCACAAGCACCACCTCATCGAGCACTCGCGGCTACACTCCGGCGAGAAGCCCTACCAGTGCGACAAGTGCGGGAAGCGCTTCTCCCACTCGGGCTCGTACTCGCAGCACATGAACCACCGCTACTCCTACTGCAAGCGGGAGGCCGAGGAGCGCGAGGCCGCCAAGCAAGAGGGCCACGATGCCAACAGCGGCCCACTGGAGCCCACGGAGCTGCTGATGAGGCGGGCCTACCTGAAGGGCTTGGGTCCCCTGGGCTTCTCGGACCCAGAGGACCAGAGCGAGGACGTGACCCGCGCAGGAAGCGTCATCCTGAGGGACGGGACAGAGGGTGGGGCCAGAGAGGCGGAGAAAGCATACCAGCAAGTGACAGACAGGCAAGGGGCGGGGTTCGGGGCGGAAGAGGAAATGGAGGAAGCGGTATTGGAGGCGGAGGAACGGGGGAGGTTGGAGAGCCCAGACGGGACGGTGAAGGACGAGAAGGAAAATAGAGTGACAGAGGATGAGAGCTCAGAGGAGAGGAAGGCGGCGGATCAAGCCGAGATGGGTTGTGAAGGCGAGCAGGAGGACGCCGATTAACTACTGCGTTTTGGATTAAGCTTCCAGCGTTCTTTTCATGTTCTTTTTTTTTTTTGTTTCCCTGCTTGTATTGTTTCCTTTCCCACTGAGGGACTTTGAGCCAGAGATTCACTTTCGTGACCACACACTGCCGCGTCTCGTCCACGCAGCTGCGAGGCCCGAAGGCCCGCGCTCAGAGATGTAGGGATGGCGTAGAAGGTCCAAGGAGCAGGCACGGCGCTGGAAGAAACTGTTCACATTATGCAAAAACAAAAGTGATGACGTGAAGCGACCACAAAGGGTTCGCAAGTGTACAGAGCGAAGCGCGAAGGCCTGTGTGGTGCTCATTTCCGTAACCCCTGTGTTTTTAATCGTGGTCACAGCACAAGCCTGGAAATTGCACTCTGATAAATTACTACAGTAAATAATAATTAAGAGAAAAAAAATACTTTTTAGAAAAAATAAGCATCGCCTATATGTACTTGTACTGTGCTCAGAGCAGCGCAGTAGTGTGTCAGTGTTACGTCTTTTTTTAATCACTTACTGTGATATCCTTTGGTTTTGCCTTTTTTCTTTTCCCGACCAGCCACATGTTTATTTTGGCTTTTTTTTATGAAGCGTCTTTACCTGTATGGTTCTTAAACATAAAAAGTCTTAAAGGTTTGACTAAGGAGGGGAGGTTAAGGAAAAAGAAAAGGATTAAAAAGAAAAACGTCCAAACTAATGAAGGCTCCAATTGGCTTTGGCTTTGTTGAGCAACCCCTCCCCCCACCCATACATTTCTACATTTTTTTTTTCGTTAGAGAAAAGCCTTATATGCAAACCCTTATCACCTGTGTTTTCTGCAAGTGCCATCCTTGTACAGTGTCAAGCGGAGTCGCCTCACGTTCTCTTTGCACCTGCTTTAGTATTAAAAGTCAAATAATCCACCTCGATGTTTGAATTACCTTCGTCAGTATTAGTATAGCTAGACTTCATAGTTTACATATTGTTTGTGCAATTTTCTGTATTTTTTTTCATCTGTCAGTATTACATTGGTTTTGTTTTGTTTTGTTGTTGTTTTTTGTTCAATACAAAATTCAATTATTTTTATTTTAAACTACCATTTTATTTATGTGACTCATTTTATATTTCCTAATTATATTTATTTCATACTGTAGTGTACAGTATTATAGTTCCTCGATATAGATATATTTTAGTAAAAAATGGATCCTGACGAGTGAATATCGGAGCAAATTTTACACGAAGAGAGCATTTATTGTATCCGGAGCAGTTACTGTCCATTGTTCCATTTACTTAACGTACCTGATGAAGGAGATTCTACAATTTGGGAACTTTTGATACGATATTGTGAAAACACTGTATTTTTGACTGAGAAGAAAAGAAGAAGAAGAAGAAAAAAAATAATAATTCCACTTTATTCATCTGTTTTGTTTTCTTTTTAGCTAAAGAGATGAAGGCTGACTGTGGTTAATGGGATTCTTGAAATGTCTGTTGAAGTATAATTTAAATTTTTTTTTTTTATTTGTATTTTCTCTTGGAAATGACCTTGCTCGAATAAATGTAGCCCAATTTAATTTTGAATACCTGTGTCACACTTGACTTAGTATGAAGGGGGGAGAAATACATTTTGGTTTAATGGGTTGTGTGTATGTGTGCATGTGTGCAAACGCATGTGTGTGCGTGTGTGCATGTGTGTGTGTGTGTGTGTGTGTGTGTGTTTGATGTGGGCACAGAAAGACTTTGCAAGGCCATAACAGCAGAACTGTGAGTGTGTCAGACACACACACACACACACACACGCACGCCCTCCTAATGCCCTCCGCTATANNNCCCCCCCCCCCCCCCCCCCCCCCCCCCCCCCCCCCCCCCCCCCCCCCCCCCCCCCCCCCCCCCCCCCCCCCCCCCACGCCCGCCCTCCTAATGCCATCCGCTATAATTCTCTTTCTTCTTCAGTATCATTCTCGCTGCTATCATTTAATTAATTAGAAGAACCTTTACCTTTTGATGTGAATTATACGTAGCACATAATCCACCTTATCAAAGTCTTTTCTCCGTGTGATATCCTTCCATTAGTCTCTTTGAAGTTGAATGATGTCGGCTTGAGCTAAATTAACAGCGGCTGCGGGCTGCCAGGCTGCCTGCGAAGGCTCGCGCCGGAAACTCGGAGGAGCTCCATTAACCATGACCTCGCTAATTTCCTCAACTCGCAAATTCAGCGCGAGTTTAATTTTCAAGGAACTTGTTCAAGGCACTTTTCCTCCCTCCGGGGGGACCCACAGTGCGTTTCATTTCAGAAGTTAACGAGTCACGAGTTTATGAAGCTGGCTCTGTACACACTGGGCACCATGTGGGCATATGACACAGTAGCTGCAGTATCTGACACAGAACTGACTTCACTTTACTTTCTGGTTCCTATACATTACAGGAAACATCTTCAGAACTCTTTCCGCTCACAATGTAACTGAGCCATGTTTCAAAAACAGTGATCCTGGATGGTATTGCAAACATCTAGGCACCCCTTGTCAAATAATGCCCATTTTTAAGATATTAAGTAGTAGGTCCTCTGCGGAGAACAGACTTCTGTGTTCACTGTTTCATCTCTAGGTTTAAAATGTTGGGAGAAATATTCATCCATCCATCCATCTATCCACCAATCCATCCATCCTTCTATCCATCCATCCACCTATCCACCAATCCATCCATCCTTCTATCCATCCATCCACCAATCCATCCATCCACCCATCAATCCATCCATCCTTCCATCCATCCATCCTTCCATCCATCCATCCACCCATCCATCCATCCACCCATCCATCCATCCATCCATCCATCCTTCCATCCATCCTTTCATCCATCCATCCTTCCATCCATCCATCCATCCATCCACCCATCTACCCATCCATCCATCCATCCATCCTTCCAACCATCCATCCTTTCATCCATCCATCCTTCCATCCATCCATCCTTCCATCCATCCATCCATCCATCCATC
>JBBPCY010000002.1:3815555-3837652 GCA_037974405.1 Brachyalestes nurse | reverse complement strand
AGATGATCAGGCGGTGATCAGTATACTGGTGGTGCTGAATGCTGAGTGGTTGGAACTCCTTTATCTAGGTTCCTTGTAGCTTTAGACTCTTTGCAGCCTGTCACAGTAAAAGATTTATTCCCATTTCTTTCATTTAATCTACTCAGTAAGCATAAAATAACACAGTACATCAGTGAGAGTCCTTGGGCAAGACTCCTAACTTTATGTCCACTTATATCTATGATAAGCGAATCGCTTTGGACAAAAGTGTCGGCCAAGTAATGTAATCAGAGCCTCTGAGACTCTGTAACCCGGTTTTAGACTGTTTACACTGATTTTGATTTGTTGAAATCAGATTTTACTAATACACTCCGAGTTCTAATGGTAAATAAAAAGGGCAAATGCGCTCTGAATGGAGTCTAAAGTACAAATGGCAAAACCTCTTCATGGTAAATGTGCTTAACAGCGGCGTGTCCGACTTTGTTTAGTCCTGTCAGCATCGGAACACTTCTTGTTTTCCAAACTGAGATGGTTTTGGGTTTGCAGAGCCCATCATTACCTCACTTGCTTACTCGTGTCCACTGCTCCCGGCGTGGCACGGAGCTGCATCAAACAAAGCAGTCACGCACATCTTTATCCACAAACCCTGCTGTTCAACCGGGGCCCCAACAACCGCGACCTGAAAGTACCTCAAACAACAACAACCTGTGCGCGGGCAGCCTTGCGCGAGTTATTTGCTTTGGATCATCTGCATTTTGTTTGACAGCAAGGCTGGGGCATGGAAAATGGATAACACGCATGTTTTGGCACGACACGGCGAAACGTGCTCTGAAGGACCATTGGTTCCATTCTAAGCATATAATCTTTGATCCGTCCTACTGGAGTCTTTTCTTTCCATCTCACCAATGTTCTTGTTGATCATTCTTGTCAGAAGACCCCAAAACATCATGTCAGTAGCATTGTAGTGACTGTCTTAATGCATTCTGTGCGTTATATAATGTTTTAACCCTTTGAAGTTGCCCGTTTTGTGGTGTCTTGTTATTCGCTATTATTTTGTCATTTATTTCTCTTTATGTGGATTACTGAAAGTCCAGATATTTGGAGGAATGGGTGGATTTACTTTTAATCATTCAATACATTTTGAATATAATAGAAAGTTATTGTCATGTTTTGAAGACAACAAAATAGAAAGCAAAATAAATGGAACAAAGGAAGGTTTACATTCAAACCTTTTGACGCACACTAAATCTAATGTAAATGTAGTTACTTTTGTAATAGACTATATAAAGGATAATATAATTTTCTGTAATTACATTCATAACAGGAATATCTCTCATCTTCAAAGTATTAAAGGAATAGTTGTGTGAAAAATCAAATTTGCACAATTACACCAGCTCAAGACATATTCAACTTTAATTCAGCGGTGAAGTTATGAGACTGATGTTGCAAATTCTGCAAACAGGAGTCAATAGTCACCCAAATCGCTCTTCACCAAAACTTCTCTCAAACTGCGTCCACATATTCACTGGGCCGTCCAGCCTGGTGTTTTTTTTTTTTACAGTCGTACTGAGTCCTAAACCACATCCACAGGTCTGATCCACCTTAATGAAGATGTGGATGCGGTTTGAGAGAGTTGAGAGGTTTTGTTGGTTTGGGTGAACATTGAATTCCAGTGTTTGCTAAAAACCTCCAGTTTTACACTAAAGAAGCAACACTGGATGCTATCAATGTCTGCCATTCGGTAACATCTAGAACAAGTGGACAAAAAGTGAGAATATGATTTTTTTTTTTCTCCTTCAAAAAGCAGCATTCTGTTGAAATGTCCACCTCGTCCACCCCAGTGTCATTGAGTTTTGTTCGGGGCGAGAGAAGAGGAGCGGAGAGGAGGGATGAGAAAATATTTGATTGCCCGCAGGACTGCTCTGTGGTTTTTTGCTGAAGCTTAAATATCTTCCACTCCCCATATTTTAGACCTCCTCTTGGCATGAATGGAAACCAAGCCGGCGGTGTATCTCTGCCTCATCTGCCACGAGCCGGAGAGAAGGGAGGGGAGCGAAAGGCCGCCGCTCAAGCCACATTTTTCTCCCATGACTCTGCGCTCATCTCTTGGCGGGGACAATATGTTTCCTGACCAAAATGTAAAAAAAAAAAAAAAAAAGAAAAGAAAAACCCCAGAAATGCTCGTAAATCAGATTAATGGCCGAAAAGGCCACCGGTGCTGAAGTTTGGACGCTGGCATCGGGATTTGGCCATGTTTGTTTGCACTTCGCTTCTTGTCATTCACCTACTCTTGTATCACTGACAAAAGCGGTGCGTTCGGTAATCTCCTCAAAACTGAGCAAAACACAGATGGATTAGCGCTGGCAACATCCGCGCTTCATAAACGCTGGCTCTGGGCCAAGTTAAATTAGGTTTTACAGAGGACGAGAGCCACTGGTTAAAAAAGAGAGAGAGAGAGACAAGGGGGTTGGATTATCTCTACAATTTGAGCCGTTGACAGCGTGTTCCATTCCACCCCCCCCCTCTCTTTTTACCCCCTTTTTTCCCTCATCACTGGTTGCAGATTGTTAATCTGTTTGTGGCCTGGATAGGCGTTCATCCACCAGATTACAGGACCGTCTTATTGCAGGCGCCGGCCGCTGACCAGGGCGGATTGGGTCAGAGATCCCTCCCCGAGGGCAGCTGTTCACAGGTGCTGATGCGCTGGCCGAAGCCACGGCTCGCAGTTGGTGGAAAGAAAGCTGCGGGGGGTGTTGGGGATGGGAGGGAAGGAGGGGAGGGGTTTACGGAGGAATCCGTGAGTTTGATCGAAAGCGCTGAAACAGCTCAGCCTGGAATCTTGTTTCAGAAAACTCCAGATTCCTTTGGAAGAGTGGCTTTTACCTTTTTTCAGTTTTCATAGCTCTTAAAAATGTCAGACTTAGTAATAAAATAAAGCACTGGGGTTTAATTAATACCAATCAAGTGTGTTCATGTCAAAGTTCCTCGATTGAACGCAATTACTTGATTTAAAAATGGATTCAGTTTTCCTTTTCAGTAAAGTAAGCAATGCATGGAATTTTGGAAAATACAGGAAGAGACACAGCCTAGTTTACTGTAAATTTTTTCTAATATGTTTTAAGTATTCTGGTCTTTTTCATGTAGTTATTAGTTATTTAAGACAACGTAATCATATAACAACCAATGGATGTATGAATATAATTTATAGTGACCGGCCTCAGTACTATAGTCTACTGTAGTTATACTATTACTACTAATGACACGACTGCTTTGTGAAAACCGGCCACTGTTTTGGAAAGTCACAGTAAGTCGTTCTGGTCTTAATCCACATCCACAAGTCTGATCCACTCTACATGCAGTTTGAGAGTCGAAAGGGTTTCGTTGATGTGGTTTTATAGCAGTGATTTGAGTGACTGTTTATTGGACACTATATCTTTGCTTATCTGTTACATCATAATGTTTAGACATGCTTCTCCCCAGTTCATGTTTAATGTCTCTAAATAAATAATTATTTTAGCTGTTTTATAAAACACATAAGAAATGGTTTTGGTTGTTTTGGATGATATTAAGTATACTATAATATGCAATTTTATTTAAAAAAAAAACAAAACAAAAAAAATCCTAATCATTACGCCAAAAAAAAAAAAAAAGTAGAGCCTAACTATTTAGGTCAACAAAGGAACATAAACTTAGCCATTTAGATTTTAACCAGGTTTAAATTTAACCCAAGCATAAAGGATGAACATAACATGAGGATTAAAGGGACAAAGCTCATTGAAATGTCTCGTCCACCTCCGGTAGAATCCAGTGCCATATTGCTTTTACTGCTATGATGAACCCATTTAAATGCACAGTTGCTCTCATGGAGGCAAAAAATTATGCAACACATCCCCTTTTCCCCAAATCCACACATATTTGTGCATCGCTCGTTACTTGGTTGTTTTTTTCCCTCCATCTCAGCCTGTGCTTCGAGCACTAATCAGCGAGTAAAAGAGACCCGGGCAGTGACGCATCAGCGCACCAGGCTGGCACCGCTCCTGCCCGCTCCCCTGGCAGTGCCCTCTCCTCCGCGACTGGGAGTGCCGTTCCTGAGCGAGTGTGCAGCGAAGGGCACAGGGGCACAGGGGCACCGGCTAGCCAGACCTGGAGGCTCGAGATCACGTTCCAAAACACGAAATGCTATTTAGCAACATGTTAAATAGCCTCTGAAACTTGTAGCAATTATAGTCATTTCATTTCTGAATTTAAATGAAATAATACAAATAACAAGTAATAACAAGTAACCTAGGAAGTTTCTGTCCTGCGCTCAGAAAAAGAGATTCTACTTTATTACATTTTTTCTGCATTCCTTCTCAAACTCACTCCCAAGGTCTCATTAATTATGCTCATTAAATTCGCGCTCTCCGCCGTCCTGGTGCGGAAATACGGCGGACGCAGTCTGTTTTGTCTCCCTCCGACGAGCATCCTCCCCTCCCCTCCGTGGAGTTTTTTCAACTGGCCCTAATCAATCCCCAGATAACCCAGGCCTGGGCTTTCAAGTGTCCCATTAATTACCGCTTTCACTTCCTCCTGATTTCAATCCTTTAACGTTGTGCATTTCTTTTTTTTGCAATAAATAGAGCTCGAGATTTTTAAAAAAAAAATGCACCTCTTGGGTGCGACTTAAAGGGGAATATTTAATCACAGCTGTCTAAATGAGAGGATGATATTCTTTTAAGTGGTAAAGGATGGCTGCTAATGAGGGTCCCTGCAGAATGAGCTTTTCTTGATTTGTTTTATTTGGTTTCTATCGCGTTGCTCTGCAGGGTCAAAGGGTGACAAATCGAGCGAAGGCAGTTTTATGGAAGTAGCTTTTCTGGCTGTTGGAGTACAATCCCCCTCGTGGTCCGCGGAGGTCGCAGCATTACATAATGTCCATAATCATTCTGAGAGATTGAGTGTGGCAAGTAGTACTGTGTGGTTAATTCTGTCTGTTTGGGTCAAGGCTGTAGCCATGGAGTCCGCGCTGGGGGAACCAAATCTGCTGCCAACAACATCCCCCCACACACCCACCCGCCAAAAAAAGGAAGACTACTTTACTACCATTCTAAAATATTTTTAAATTATTAATACCCGCATAGTGGTCTCATTACCACGTACCTCCTAATATATGCACAAACACAAACTTTATTACCATAAATGACAGTTGCAGCATAACACTGTGAGACTATAACCCTTCATAAAATGATCATTTTTATAACACTTTACAAAAGCTCTGACAGCCACAGTGATGCAGTCTGAGTAACTCATACTGCATTCAGTTTCACACTTTTTAATGCTAATAAAAGGAGACAGTAAAGAGTTTATATTGATTGCACTCCCAGCCAAGCCTTTGTTTCTGCTGGGGTTCGGCAGCAACACATGGAGAAACCACACAGTATTTGGGGAAACCACACAGTGTGTTTGGACGAACCACGTGGCCCACATTGTAGAAGAAATAAATTCTACACAGTATGAATTAAAAGTAAAAATCAGGTGTACACGACTATTCATCACAAAACAAAATGTAAAAATAGAAAAAGGATGTAGAATGCGGATGTAGAATGCCCTTCATACTCTGTATCAGCCAGAATCACTGAATCAAAAAAATCCTGAATGATCACATAAATACTTAACAAAACTAAAGAGAGACACAGATTAGGACATGAGTAATGCGTCACAAATGGCCCCCTGCTCCCTACATAGTGCTCCTACATAGTCTCCTGCACCCAAACAGTATTAAATATGTCTAATAAAGAGCCACAGATTTAGCCATGTGTGAAGAACTCCATAATGGGCACAATGTGCACTATATGGTTGAAGAAACTGGAATTTTCTAACTGTTTATAGCGCCCTCTAGAGGAAGCAGGAAGTCGTTCCAGATTCAAAGTATACCCAAATGTATTATTACAGTTTAGATTGGTAGTGGTATCACCAGATACTCTAGACTGCGGTATCAATATCACCACTGGACATGAAAAAGTGGCATCATGCCTCATTTCACACCATGAAATGAACGTTTGACCATACGGCCATGTTTATAGATACACTATGGGACGTCTGACCATCCCATGTCTAAGAGTGTGTTGGACATGCCATTCCAAAGCCAAGGTAATTGGTATGGAGTATAACCTCCCACGCACTGACAGCTTCCACTCCGCTGGGAAGACTTTCCACAAGATCTCCATGCGTCTGTCAGAACTTGTACTCATTTAATCAATTGAGCATTGGCGAGATTAGGTCCTGATGGACAAGAAGCTCTGGCTCACAGTCAGTGTTCCAGTTCATCCCAATGGTGTTCAGTTGTGTTGGGCTCTGTGGAGGCCACTGGAGTCCCTCCATACAAAATTTGTCCAACCAAATCTTTATGGACCTTGCTTTGCACACAGGGGAAGTTTTGCAATAAAGTTTGAAACCTATAATTGTCTAAAATGCCTTTGTTTGGTTCAGCATTAACATTACTCTTTACTGGAATTAAGGGGCCCAACCCTTGAACCCACACCATTATCCCTCCTCTAAGAAAAATTTTACTGCTCGCACTATAAATTCCAGCAGTTGGTCCTCTCCTGGCATCTAGCGAACCCAGTTTCATTTTTCAGACTGTGAAGATAGTGAAGTTCCCACTACTCCAAAGACCAGTGGTGCCATACTTTACACCACTCCAGCCGACACTTGGCATTGCAGGTAGTGCTCTTAAGCTTGTGTGGAGCTGTTCAACCAGGGAAGCCCATTTCTTTGCACTTCAAAGTTATTGTGTCACAGCTTCCAGAGGCAGTTTGGAACCCTGTAGTCGCAGAGGATAGATGATTTTACATGCTTTGGCACTCGATGGGCCTTTACTGTGTGGTTTACCGCTTCCTCACTAAGCTGTTGTTGCTATTAGATGCTTCCTTTTCACAATAATGGCACGGACCGAGGCTGATGCGGAAATATAACAAACTGACTTGTGGCAAAGGTGTCATCCTATGTCGGTGTCACATGAGCCCTTTCTGCTTCCTTACCAAAGTTAATAAGTGTCTAAATACTTTTGGCCATGCACTGTGAATACAGTGTCCCAAACCACATGCAAATATACATATATGAGACTAATGACTGATATAGTCTGCAAAGAGAAAATAATGAATTTAAACCATATTAGCCAATGCAGAACTTCAGACACCAAACTTGTCTTGCATTGCTTGCATTTACTGGCAAATTAGATTTTTTGCCAATAAGTTAAGTTGCCATACTATTTTCTATAACTGTCCATTCAGTCTGAGCAGAATGATCAGCAGGACTGGTAATGACATTATGTGCCTGTAAGACTGTGTGTGTGTGTGTGTGTGTGTGTGTGCGTGCACACTTCATGTTCACTTGCCCAACTCTCAAAGTGTCAGTAGCACATTGAGCCCCTGCAATCCCTGCATAACATAACTGACATATTAATTAACCCTCTGCTAGGCTGTCAGCGGGGAATAAGGCGTCCTGCCGTCACCGAGAACGTTTTTATTTACGGGGCTGACAGGCCGGGTAATAGGCATCCCCGCGGTTTGCCATGTCACCTCACTGCAGGTCAACCGGTCTTAGACCAGAGGAGGTAGCAAGTCACATGCACAATGTAGGGGGAATCAAAGAGGCTGCGAAATTAATGAGGGAATCAGCGTCAATCCACAGGGGGACGTAGCGACATAAAAGGAGCGGAAATGAGGATAAATAAGCTCTCCACTAATACCTCATCTAAAGCAGATTCGGCCCAAGTGGGAGGTGCCTTTTGTCGACAGCGCTTCTGGCCCCTTCGGTAATCGCCTTCGACCTTCAACAAACATCACTTTTAGCAGGGAAAGCTCGTTCCCCATAGTTCAAATGGGAAATGAGCTGCGAAATGAAAAGTCTTTCAGGGCGCAGGAGCTTCTTCAGGCCTAGCCGAAGTATGGGCCGTGCCACGCTCTGCTCGGATAGGCTTTTAGCTCACTGATAGAAGACCATCAGATAATTATTCACAGCTCGTTTGAATCTGGTCCACTTTTTGAGTGATCTTGGCTTTCAGATGCATTTCAAATATGTCATTACGCCACGGGTCACCATTACAGCAAGACCCACTGGTCTGCATGCAGATGTTTGTTGATATTAAATTCAAATGTACACAGTCTCCCCCTCACCTTAAATCACCTTAAGTACATCTCTGATATGTTTGATGTATATTATTTATCCATTGCACTCTTCTCTTATTGATTTTTTTTAATGTACACTTTTATTTATTTTGTTTCTTCTATTCTTTTAATTGATTTTATTCTGTTCATTTTTATTCAATTCCTGTAAAGCACAGCGAATGACAGCTTTTGTATGATAACATGCTATATAAATACTCTTGACTTGACACGACATGTTTGGTGTCTGTAGATCTGTACTAGAGGTTTATGGAAGTACTAGAAGCTTCCTATGAATCCTGGGGTCATAAAGCTTCATAAATTCATCTTACAAGAACCTTAAAATGAGAAATATTAGATGTATTGGCTAGATTTAAGATGGTTTCATTTACAAATAATTTATATATAGGACTTTTTTAAATAGACCAGGGGTCGGCAAACTGCGGCTCTTTCATCCTTATGTTGCGGCTCCCTGTGGCTTTGGAAAATAAATAATAATTTAACACTAGAACGGCGACTAGCTGGCTATACCTATAACGGCTGCGTGCCCAGTTTCACACAAGACGCTTCCTGATGCAGCGCTGCTGCAGTTTGTTCAGCGTTTAGTCCTGCAGCCGCCAGCAGACACAGCAAGGGTCAGCGGACTTTAGACCCAGAGGCCAAATCAGAATCAGAATCGCGTTTATTGGCCGAGTATGTGAGCGATGGTGTCTCTCAAGCACAACAGTATGTAGAATTACGTGTGTACACATGCACCACACCCATACGTCTCTTACAGAGCACGCGATTCTGATTCTGATGAAATTACGTCAATTGACGCTGTCAGCCGTGTATTTTTTTATTCATTGTTTTTTTTAATTGTAGTTTGAAATGTGAAGATTGTGATCTTGTAACATTAAAATACAGTGTGTTTCATTTTTTGGTTTTACAGAGTTCTAAATGTTCAAAATGTTTTCTTTGAATAAATAAAATTTCCCAAGCAACACACCACCCTAGGTTTTATACACAGCATACAAGGAAAAACGTTATATAGAGTGTTGTCTTCATTTTAGATGTGTGTGGAAACCGGGTCCAAATGGCTCTTCTGAGTGTTAAAGGTGGCCAACCCCTGATACACACACACACACACACACACACACAATATTTCATATCGTGTTATAATATATATATAATAACTCTATATGAAACATTAGTATGTTAGTATGTTACTGTTGAATAAAATAGCTATTTATACAACAAGCAATTTCAACTACAAACATAGATTTATAGAAAAATAGATATAGACATAGATGTAAATATAGATCAATGACACAATATAGATGCGCCAGATATAGAGGTCAGGTTGGTCCCAGCACTGCTTTCAGTGTTGTAGGTGTGATGACGTGCTCGAGTTTGCGTCCGGATTTTGTAGGCACCTTCCGACATTAAAAGACGTTCTTTTCCAGTTTTGATACCTCAGTTGAATATTTCAGGCTGTAGTAGCTCTGAGGTTTCCCTCTACCGTCTCTTTGTTCGAAGGGAGCACGACAAAGACCCTCAGCTGTTCTTCCAGACCTTGCTGAAGCTGAGGGAGCGGGAGCTGAACTTTGAAGTGTCTGTCCTCGGGGAGACCTTCACCGACGTGCCAGGTACACCGCCGCCTGAACGGATAAGCTCATGTGGATGTATTTTTAATCTCACATTGAACATATTGTATTAAAGTGGCAGACTGAAAGGCAGTTCAAGTAGGTCACACCCGGCAGCCCTAATGAAGCGGCGGTTTGAGATGTGGCTTCTCATTTTCAAGTCTATTTCACAAAGATGTATGCCTAAAAGTTTATTTCTAGTCTCAGACCCATTTTGGGTGCTTAATTTCCGAAACGTTAAGAACGCCCTCCCCTCCTGCCCTCATCAGCGCTGTAACAAGACTCTGGCAACTAATTTGTTAAATACACAAGTTCAGAGATCGTCCATTAGTCCTGTATGACTAACGCTCAGGCCGTTTTCACTGGCAAAATACACTTCCATTAGCGGATGATTATGCTTTAATATCTTTTGGACGGACTCGGATATTTATAGTGTTGCCTTAAGTTAATTCATACACAGGGCAGTGCTGGCAAAAGAGAAGCATCACAATCTCTTATATTGAGATCTAAGCTTTTATAGTAGCATAAACAGTGACAAGTGGGGGGAAAGGGCCATAAACGTTCCTCATATTTCGAAATCATGTTTACGATTGCTCGGAAGGCAATCACGCTGAAACTCTTTTAATCCATTTTGATTTTGCTAATAGGATCACCATTGATTATTTTTGCCCTTTTCTCATTTTATGTGTCCGAAGTCACGGCGGCCTCATGTTTTTCATTTCCGAACCAACTCCGAGCCGAAGTGGAAACTTGCCTCTCTCCTCTAATTGCTCCTCCGCTGATGTCGACGTCTCAGACTCGTGTTCTGTCCCTGTCCTTTGTAGACATCTTCGCTGAAGCCAAAGAACAGTTGGTCAGCCACATCCGGCACTGGGGTTTCATGCCCAGTAAGGAGGACTACCTCAGAGTGCTGTGCCAAGCAGATGTCGTCGTTTCTACAGCCAAGCACGAGTTCTTCGGCGTGGCCATGTAAGTCGACTCCCCTGTCTGCCAATCACTCCAAATGGATGTGTTCCCACAGTGAGTTTCTAACAGTGCGTCATATGTTTTCTCGTTCTGGTGAAAAATGCTCTTTCTGAGCTAAAGCACCTGGATGTGTTGGACCACGTTCACCAAGGATGCAACAATGAACATATTTTCTGGGGATTTTTGACTCCAAGGTCAAGATTCTGATCTCGAGAACCACATTTTTGATATTTTATCTGATGAAGGAGTCTTGATTAGTTCGGTTCAGATGAATAAAATGTCTCCAGCTGATCTTTTCTGATTGCTTCTAACAAAATAACACAAATATCAACAATTTATGCAATTCATAGGCAGGAAAAAGCCCAGTCATTTGAGTGTGGGCGTGTCCTTAGTCTAAGCTCCTCCCCTGCACTACTTTTATTCCAGACAAGATCAATCGTGTCCTTGAAGATGTTGGATGAGGGATGTCTGGAAGGCTTATAGATGAAATAGTGATACAAAATCGAATTTAAAAGCTAAAAACAAAATGACTTGGCAGTGGTACTGCTGTTTTATGGTCATTGTATTATGAATATAATTCATGTTATCTATCAAATTTGTCAAAAAATATAGGTAAAGCTGTGCCATGATGCATGTCACCATACAAGCCCTAGTATATATTAGAACTAGTTTTACACTGAATATGGATTCATGTAAGAAAAGATGCAGGATAAATGAGTGTGTGTTGCCTCCATGAATTTCTTTAGAGTGAATAAAGGCCACAAATAATAAATAATGAACAAAAAGCCTTTTTATATCCGCACTGCCTTTACCTGTATACTTATGGCCAGACATCTGACTTCTTTACTTTTCTACCGTGGTTATGGTTCTTATTCTAATGTGCATGTATAAATGTGCCCTGTAAAGAAAACCTGTCATCACATGCTATAAATATACTAACATCAAGGACATCGAATATTCCAGGAATAGAAGAGTCCATGACAGGTTTTCATTTAACGCTTGTTTTCTGTGACTTCTCCCTTAGGGTGCATGTTTATATTTATTTATAGGACCATGTACCTTTGAAAGCACCTCCGCTGATTTCTGAACACCGTATCTTCAGCCACCTATGCTTTGATTTAAAGGTTTTTGCTAGAAAACCCCATTGACCAAGGCAGAACATCTGTAAAGCATTGCTTTAGTACAACACTCATATAGGATGCACTGCTTAGCCCTTATGTTTAGATGTTTACCAAAACAAAAAAAAAAATGTACACAATTTTTACTCCTGATTTTGCCTTTTTCATTTAGAACTGGAGCAACAAATCTAATAATGCTAACAAACAGTCCATAGTCACCCAAATCCTTTCCATGAATACTTCACCCAACCTAATTAGGTTCTATATTAAGGTTGATCAGACCTATGGTTTACTGTGAGCTGTAAAAATGAACTTCTACAGCCGCACATTTTAGCCTGATCTTGGATCAGATTATTCTGTAATAATAAGGATCACTGACACAAAAACTGATTCTTGAACAGCACTCCTACTCCTGAGGTGGTCTGTGAAAACAGACCCTGTTGAGGAAGCATTTACGTTAGTTAGCAAGGCCAGCCCTGTAGCTCCAGTTCTAAACTAAGTAAGCAATTTATTAGTGATGTAGATTGGTGAGGTCAGTGCTAATTGCAACAGCAGCTGAATCCCAGAACTGACTGTATTTAAAATCTCACCTGCTTGCTTCAGCGCTCGACTCCCTCCCGCCTCCCCCTCTCGGCACCGCACGGCACGACAAAAAGCCACACGTTGGTGCCCACGTGGAGGGAGTTTTCTCTACCGCGCTCTGTCCTCGTTATTGTGGAAATTAGCTTAATCTAATTAATTGTCAGCAGACGCCCATCCATGCCCCGAAGAAAAACAGTAAGGCAGCCAAGCAGAATGATCGGCTAATTATATTTGAGATGAAAAGCCTGATAAGCATTTGCACGCTCACACATTAACTGCATTGACATGGAACTGACCTTAATCAGTTTCATAAGACGTGCCTGCCTCAGACCAGAGCCTGCGTTTCTGCCTTTGAGTTTCGGCGCTCACACTGCATTAGATCAGAGAGGGGCGCTGACGATACGACGTGGGCTCTTTTGGGAATCTGTATGTATAACTATGCTTTAATAATCAAGCATGATGGCTTGACTATGATCAGAAATGTGTCTACTTGCAGTTAGGTACAGAAGTCAACATACAGGAAAAAAACCCCGCAATATACGTTACAGGAACACCTGCATGTGCTCCCAAAACACTTTAATTTCATTTTAAGCTCAGCATAATACATTACCCTTAAAGAAAATGTAAAAGTAAACCCGTATCTGTACTGTACACTGAACTCCTGCAGTGCTAGAATGTAAATACCAATGTTACCCCTGTACAGACTGTACTGTAATTACTGCACTGTACTGTAATTCTTTTTATATATATATATATAAGCAAGCAAATGCAGTAATAAATTAATTTAAATTACAGTAATAAAAATACAGGGCTTTAAGAAGAACAAAATAAAAAACAGGATAATACTGGAGACGCTCCACAGGGGGAATCCTGGACTTCCGCTGAAGGGCAGCAGCCAATCAGCAGCAAGGAGAAATAAATAGCGTTCTCAGATTGGCTACATTCAAACCTCCCGCCTCTAAGTACAGCGGTATTTCAGCATCCCAAAGCGCCTTTCTTTGTGTTCTCTGGACAGTACCAAAACATTTATAATATTTTTTTTGTATGGAAATGTATCTGAATTTACGTTAATATTTATGTAACAAAATGAGTAAATAATATTTTTCTTGGCGGACAAGATCCGGACGTCACAAAAGCTAAAAAAAATGCAGAGGATATCTGCAGTTTCTGTGTTAGTTCGGGGATTTCCACAAACAATGAGTCCTTGATGGACTGAAACTGCGACTGCTGATCTGTGTTAAAGTGGGGGTTTACTGTATATATATATATATATATATTATTTATCTTTCATATAAACAGAAACTCAGTTTTTAAAATATTAATATGAAATTTTTATACCCATGCTTAATCACTCTTGGTGGCTTGCCATACAGACAAAATACATATAAGATAAACCTAATAAAGACAAACCTTTATTAGTCCCACAAGTGGGAAATTTGCTTCGTTCAAAGTTGGCAGTAATGTTGTCAAAAATATCGATTCTCAGATACTAATTGAGATTAAAATTTAGTATCGAGTTCGATATCAATTAGCACTGGTATCGATACTTAAATGGCAGTTTTGCATCTGCCGGTTCACGGAAAATCGTCTGCAGCCTACAACACTTTTCAACAGGCACTGCAGCGGGCAGTTTTAACATTTTTATATGTGTTTGTGTGTCTGTGTGTGTATGTATGTGCTACATGCTGTACATATAAGACTTAACAGACTAACACTAAGACTTGCTCATTACTTTTCTTTTTTCTCTTCAGCTTTTTTTTGTTTTTTGATTTTTTTTCCCCTGGGATGACTGGTGAGGTACATTTTTTTTGTGTTTCAGTTTTCCAGTTTTCCTGTTTCACAAAAATGAGTTTAACTTAGACAGGAAGGCGATTAACAATTTTCTGTGTTAACAAAGGTTTAGATACTTAGCCTGTGATTAATCCTCGCCTGGCGAACACATGAAAGAGCAATGTTTATGACAAACAGCATGAAACATGAGTAGTGCATTTTTTCAATAGACAAAAAGAAGAAGATGAAATCTACATGTAAAACTCTTGAAAGAAATTATAATGAAGAAAGCTTACTGGGGTTATGATTGTGATATATTATTAATATTTCACAGTGAAAAGTGATCCGTGTGAACTCTGTAGAAACTCTTCAGGTTTGGTCTGCTGCTTCATGGCTGAGCTGTTGTTGTTGTTTTACCAACAAAGCTCTTACAGTTAACTGGGACAGATCTAAGATTCTGCACGGACTGGTCAGATGACCCTAACTAAGTGAGGCAACTGCTCGTGTGAAGTCAAGAACGCGTCCTGTATAATGCACATCAAATCGGTTACTGTTGATAACTCCATGACTAAAGTGTCAGACCAGCACTGACTTCCGCCTCTGAATAAAGCACGCAAGCTGACCATGGATCTAACAGCTCTATCGTGTCATTGTGTCAAGTGACCACGAGATGAGAGCCACTACAAACTCAATTGTGATCAGCATTACGACGGAAGGCTCTTTGAGAAGCCAGTCGCTCAATCAAAACCGCCGAAATTCAGAGTTGAATGGCAGCGAGCTAATCGTGTATTAAAATATGCATGGCTTTAGCATGGGGAATGAGATGGTGATCTGATGGCGAGGGGAGTGATGGATGGACTCATGAAACATTAATGCTCATTCTACAAAATATTTAAACAGCCGGTCATTTTCCACTGGCAGCAACGCGGGGTTCAGACGAGTTGAATCAGGCGGGAGTGAAGTTTTGCCCCAGATTAAACTGTTCGCTGAGTATTTTGGAGTTTGATAGGGTAAAATGTAAATTTTATCCATGTCTCCTTTGCTTATAACTTTGAGAAAAACTAGAGCCGGCCAGAGGAGGAGTTTTCCTTTTGGAGTCGCGGCTTCTTTCAAGGGTTTTTTTTTCCTTTTTTTTCATTTCATGGGAGTTGCTCATTAAGGGTTGGTGTGCAGATTTCTCTCAAGATGCTCTGTGACACTGAGCATTGTATAAAATGCCATATAGACTAAATTCGCTTGACCCGGCTTGATATTAGAGCCCGATATATCAGTTGGTTGACAGTATCAGACAAAATCGACCAAGTCAGATTGTTTGTAAACATCAGGATTGGCAATATTTCAGAGTGGATAAGTCACATTTTACAAAGTGGGGAAAAATGATCAGAACATTCTGAACCAATCTGATTTGTTTTAGACTGTATGGTCAAGTGTCCCCGTGGACGTAATGCGTTAGTTTTAAGGATTCCCTGTTCTTACCACCCTGTGTAGACTTAGTAAGTTTCTTTTTGCTCCAGACAGCTGGCAACAGAGAAAAACAGAGAAAAATAACAGACGTGTGGGGCCCCATAAGTGATGGTTATTCAAAGGCTTTATCATCTGGAAGTAAACTCTTTGCTGATTTGTATTGTGAATTTATCCCTATTAGTGAAAATTCCACCAGAAGTTTGTGTGCTTTAGATGGTGAAGAACAGGAGGAAAAATCACCTTTCAGTTTACTTTAACTGTTTCTTTTATTTGCGCTGAGGAATGGCACTTTTATTTGATTCACTGTCAATGATTGATTATCATATCGGTCAGTAAAGCAACTATTGCAGCCTGTTATTTTTTTACCTTATTATATAAGACAATATTATTGGTTGTCAGAATTCTCAGCTCCTTTAAATCAGTATCAGTCACAAAATGTTCTTATTGGGTGGACCGTGCTTTGAATTATGCTGGTAAATTAAATGGATTGGATTTATAATGATTTGTAATTGTAACTGTAATTAGTAATTGTGAATTTGTATGATCCAAAATTACAAATTATAGTCCGTTACAGTCCAGAAGTATCTCCCTCTAACATCTTGAATTTAGTTATTATATCTTAGCATGACGATCATATTGACCAGTCAGTAATTGATTTTATTTTCGGATTTACTGTGAAATGTTCCTGGTGTTGCAGGTTAGAAGCGGTCCACTGTGGCTGTTACCCTCTGTGCCCGAAGGCCCTCGTCTACCCAGAAATCTTCCCTGGTAAGACCTTTATTTATTGATTTCTTTCTTTCTTTTCTCTGTTTCTTGATATCACACCCAAATTTTATAGGCAAAGCTTTAAATTCTGATTAAAACTAATAAATCTAAGTAATAAGTAATTCATCTTAAAGCACAAGGCACTGAACATAAAGCATCCTGGTGATTTTATATAAATAAATAGAAGCAACCCCAGTTCAATAATGTAAAACATAACCCGGCATGGAATTGGGTGCATTTTTAATACTGCAAGTGGTTTGTCTCTTCTCTGTGCTCTGAGATTCTGTGTCTGTCTGTGTGTGTGTATTTTAATCAAATATGTATGTTGTGCTTCTTTTATGTAGATTTGTATCTGTACTCCACACCTGAACAACTTTGTAAAAAGCTGCAGGGTTTCTGTAAGCATCCGCATCTGGCTAGACAACATGCTGTTCAGGTGAGTACAGCAAGTCTTCATTTACATAAAGGAATCTCATTCATTCCAATGACTTTAATGATGTTCTGATTTATGGACTGAGTGAAATGTAATCTCTTGAATACGTGACTAGACTGGTAGGCTACTGTAGCGGGCTCTTGCCTGGACTGACCACTCCTTTGTCCCTCCTAGGTAAACACTCACGCATTTTCCTGGGATGCCTTGGGAGAGGAATACAGATCGCTGCTAACGCCAGGTCCCAGCACACAGTAAAAAGTCAACAACAGCTGAAAAAAAACCCCATTCTTCACTAAGGCAGATGTTTACAGAGCGTTTTAATGGGACATTCTTAGTGGCACCTATTGTTAAAACTTTTTTTAAACTAAATGTATCATTTGTGCTTTCCCAGTCCCGTTTCCAAAACCCGAACTTACGAAATCGGACGATATTTTCATGATAAATTGTGTCACTGTATGCTTTCCTGAGCAGACTGTATAATATTAGTATTTCAAGAACAGTTTGAAATGTTTTATTACATAAATAGCATAACTATTCCTGTTTAATTGGATTAGGTCCAAAGGACATGAAATATTAAATAAAAATAATGATTTTAATGGCAGTTTTCATATGTTGCACTACTAGTGTATTAAAAGTCCTTTATGCGCGTTGTGTATCATGAAAATGTTTTCTTGTACTCAATCTGAGTGGAAATTGCTCAAAATTATTCCACTGTGTGTGTAATATAACTGCACGTCACTCTTTACTTATAATGGAGAGGTCGAAAATGAATACTGCAGGTAAGATAAGAAATAAATAGTGTTTGACAAAGTTGAATAAATATGTTCTGTTACAATTTTGTAATGACTGTAACTAAAAAAAGGTATTAAATGTTATTGACCACATCTTGCCGTTATCCAGTCAATGCTGGTGCCAATAATGGTGTACAGTAGACCCCCGAAATTGTGAAAAACCCAAATTTGTGATGTGTTAAAAAGAAATAATTACAGTATAACAACTAAATATGCCCCCAAATATGCTCCCAAAACACTTTAATATCATTTTAAACTCATTCCCCTTAAAGAAAATGTAAAGATTAACCCGTATCTGTACTGTAAAGTTTACACTGAACTCCTGCAGTGCTAGAATGTAAATACTAATGTTACTCCTGTATAGACTGGACTGGAATTCATGTAAGAGCATTTTCTTTGGTATGTGCTGTCGTTTTCTTTGGGATAAGCAGGTAAATACAGTAATAATTTAATTTACAGTAGTGAAAATACAGGGCATTAAAAACAAAGAACACGAGAAGACTCAGAGAAACACTCGAGGCATTCCATGCAGGAAACTGTTGATGTGGGAGTGCCGGACTGCAGCTGCCAGAGATACGTCACAGAGCAGCAGCCAATCAGCAGCAAGGAGAAATGAATAATGCTCTCGGATTGGCTACTTCCAAACCACCCGCCTCTGAGTACAGCGGTATTTCACCATCCCAGGACATGCTTTCTTAGTGTTCTCTCCACAGTACCAAAACATTTATACAGTTATATTTTAAATGGAAATTTATCTAAATGTATGTTATGTGTTATTTGTAAATTATAATTTCTTAATAATTTAGCTCTAAAATGCATGAAAAATTCATATATTGCCACAAAAAATGCTAAATAAAATTGCGGAGGACATTTACGGTTTCCGCAAATTTGCAGGGGTTTCCGTGAACAATTATCAGTTCAGTTCTAAGAAAAAAAAAACAGAGAACTCTGAAGTGCCACTTCGCAGGGAAACACTGTATTGGCTTTCCAGTGACGATGGCCTTCAGGTTGGGCCATAGCTATCAAAAACATAAAAAAAAAAAAATCCTCATCTGTCTTAATCCAATTATGCCACTGTGGAACAAGTTGGACAAACTAGTCACACCCTTGGAGGTTCCACCTCACAACGTAAGGATCTGCTGCTGGTGCAGAACCACAGTACCTTCAGGCAGGTGCTTTTAATATTATGGCTGATTGGTTAATTAATGTTAACACTAATAAAACCGTCACCCCCCCCCAAAAGTCATGTCCAGTTCCACCTACTTGCTGTGATCCCCAGTCAGACAATACCACTAAGGCTTGGTGGGTGAAGGCTACCAAGTGCTTCCTCGGCTCAAGGCCCACTGTGTTTTTTAAGCGACTGTAAAATCATTGGACATTCAACATGGGCAGCCGGTGATTAGGTGTTTTGGGAGGCTGTGGGTTCGAATCCCAGGACTGCCAGTGGCACCATGTGGTACCCTTGAGCAAGGTAAATGGGTTAAATGCAGAGGACTCGAGCAGTTTCCTCTGGGATCAATAAAGCATATAAAATAAATAAAAATAAAAAAAACACGCTTGGAGGAGAACAGTTGCCATTCCTGCTATATCCGCTAACATGAGCCCATGCTGTGGGAAGGCCATCAGCAGCAACCTGGCCATGGACGGCTGAGGCATCCCTATTGTTTCCAACCAAACCATGTATTTTTTAGTTTGCAAAAATCATTAGGACTTCCCTGAAGGCCTTAAAGGCCTCGAGGGTTCCCTATTATGGGTTGGTGCATCACTAATAAATTCAAGTGCTATGACTTCAAATTCAAATCAATCCCTCTGTAAGTAAATTCCTCTGATCAGTCATACTGAGGTATTTTTTCACCTGGACAGGTATATAGCATGTAATAAAGCAAAGTACAAAGGGCTTGAGGGTGAATGGCGAAAATCCCCCAAACACACACTGCAGACACTAAAATAAAGTGTTACTCATGTCTTTCATAACAGACAGAGCCACAAACCTGTCTCAAACTCACCACCTCTCCACTAAAACAACATGCAAGCTTGGAGCCGTTTAACAAGCATGGTTTTTAGGGAGGAGAGAAAAAAAAAGAGAAGTAAAAATAAACAACCTAGAAACCTGTGACCGCTTTTCGTGTTTCTCATAGGCGGTGCCACCTCATATTTCGGTTCATATCCATTTTTATCCTTTGTGCTGGAGGACTGCTGGATTGCTGGAATCTTCGGTTTCCACTCCGACAGAGTGGCAGCCAAGTTGCGGCTTGAAGTGCTGTGGGCTCCCGCTCCACCTGGGGTTGCCAGGTTGTGACAAAGTCCCCCGAGGCTCAGAAAAGGTTAATGGGAGGCTTTCCCTGCGCTGTGGTTACATCTAAATACGGCCCTCGTGTTTTCTTTGCATTTGGAAATGAACCACTGCATAATTGGGGGGAGGGGGGCAAGGGAGCTAGGTATTTATAAGTAGCTGAGAAACGTAAAATAACACATATTTCCATATAAGAGTATTTCCATGTCGACACGGCTTCGTCGGCTCGCTCAGGCATGCCGTAGTGCTGTCATAATCACTCTTCTTTGCACTCCCCTCCTCTTTCATCTGTGATGCCGAACTACAACCCTTCATAAAGTACCATCTCACCGTCCTGACGTACAAATGATTACAAATGTATTGATAATTCAGGTGCAGCAGATGGGAGATTGGAATTAAAGCCAGAAATGAAATCAGATTGTTATATGGCACCTTATTTCCCAGGAGCAAAATTAGGCCCATCACTCTTAGTTTTGGTGCAGGACCTTGGCCACCTCCCGTTGACGAATCGTTCCTAATATCTTTTTATCAGAACTGACGATTTTGCCTTGTCTAGAAGAATTAGGGATGTTGCCAAATTGACGCACTCATTTGGTTACCCAGGCTTTAATGTGATACGTCCTATTCAGCAGTTTCATGTGCTTTGGTGTAACAGTGACTGGGCACCAGGGGCGTGTTTCTGGACGGGCGAAAGAGGACACCGCGTCTTGCCGTGGCGCGTTAGGCCCGGATCGGGGCTCGCTTTGACCCTTAAGTACCGTGACGTGTCTGGAACCGTAGAGAAAGCTCTCCTGGTGTTTTCAAACGAGTCTGCCAGAGCTCTCCAGGCTGCCGGGCTGACCTGAGGTCAGGACCTAATGACGCCATAAAGCTTATAACGTTGCCGTTTCTGCAGTTGCGAAATGTCACCCCACATATAAAAACTTAATAGCAACCTCTATAAAATGGAGTGCACATTAAGCCCTGTTTCATTGGCCTTTTTAATTCATGTTTCTCTGCTTCTCGCTGACGGTGTCGGAGGGCTCGAGCGGACCGGGCCGCACATGGCAATACTGTAGTCTTAACAAATACAAGGTCGTGGCACGGTAGAAAGAGGTGTGTGGCCTCTTTATTTTGCTATGGCAGCAACACAGCAGGAGAACTGTGGCACTTTAACCTGCCCTTGCATATTAGAGGAAATATTAAATTCTCCCTGTTTGTTCTTTGTTGTATTTCAAGCCATATACATTCAGATCTACAGTCATAAAAACATCAGTCCAGCTCACCTGGACAACTGGATCATATACACTGGGCATCATATATGTTTCAAGATGTTTTCTAAGCGCGTGTTCTTGTTTTGGGGAGAGTTAGTGATGTTTTGGTATTGAAAGAACGGTTCTGAATTCATTGTGGTGTTTTAAAATGAATAATTTGGGAGTTTTCGCCGGTTTTATCAAATTCGTATTCTGTTCTTATTTGCACATGGGGCTTGCAGTAAAAGGTTAAGTGATAATCTGACAAAAATGTAGCCTTAACACCTACTGGCATCTACAAAAAGGGATAAAAGACAAACTTTGTGGTGGGTCTACTGCTGTTCTTAGCTGTGTTAATGTATTTTTGCCCATTTTATAGATAACAGCATGTCATGTTACTTTATTTGTCAGGTTACTTGACAACTCAACACAGTTTATAAGTGTATTGATTTACTTAGTGTTTACTGGCAGGCTATACTCTTCCATAACATGTTAGGCTTACCTTAGCCTTGTAACTAATTCAAAAAATCAAACCTGGCGCCCCAAACATGCCTTTGCTGATTAACTGCGTTTGGGTTTAGGAGGGGAATTTGTGTGCATTGAAATGTGGGTTTTTAAAAACTTGACTCAGTGACTGCCGAAGCAGTTCTTCTGGGTTTATTCAGCTATACACTGCACCACTGCAAAACTGTTCAGTTTCTCAGGTTTTATCTCTTATAGCTGCAAGTATTGAAAAGAACAGTTTTGCCTGAGTTTTTAAGAACCGCTGACAATATTTCTCCACATTTCCAAATAAAAATATTGTTTTTTAAAGCATCATTTTAAAGGAAATGACAAAACATCAAAATAAGAGAAATTATGCAGCGTTTACAGAACTGGAATAATTCAAAGAAAACAAATCTCTGGTTCTCTCTTAAACAAAATGGCAATAATGA
>JBBPCY010000002.1:3803228-3814669 GCA_037974405.1 Brachyalestes nurse | reverse complement strand
TTTTTATACTTTTCCTCATTAAATAAGATGTGATTCAGGTGATCACTAATCAGTCCCTCATGAAGCAGAATGAGGAGTTTGTTTAGGAATTTAACAGACACTGATTTAAAAAGACATTGCAGCGGAGCTGTATAGGTTATACTAGGAGTGCGGTAACTGTGGTCTTATTCTGAAACCTCTGGTGCAGCTTTCCTGATTGGGAAATAACACCCTCCTCCCATTATCACTTTTATCACGAACCGTAACAAAATTTTCGACGATTGCTTAAGATTGAACTGTAGCATTTCTACAGTCATCGAACAAAACCCCTCCCCACAAACTTAATGTGCAGTCTAATCCTTCTGCCCAGAGATTTTCACTCTTTAGCAAACGATTCATAAGTCAGCCTTTAAAATGTGTTTATCTTGGTTATGCCCTCTTTTACCTTTCGCAGGGTGCAGGATTAACTAATTTAGAAAATTACCTCCGCCGTGCTTTTTGAGCAAGAGTCGGAGCAACTACGCTTAAAGAAAAAACCAAGATGCCTCAAGTTAGACAGGAAGGTGTTGATTGGGGGCATTTTTAACTGGATTATCAACATGAAACAGTGGCATTAATTTCACGCACCAGCAGCGAGCCTGGTTCTGTTTGGCTGTTATTCTAAACCTGAGACTCAAAATAATGGAAGGATAAATACCTTCTTTTTGTGCTGTGTGTGTGAGGGGATGTATCGCTGAAACAAGACTGTCAAGGCTAGATTAGGCATGAAATGGATGATTTTGTGTTTCAGAATTCGGCCTTCTCTTTTCATCAGTTCGTATTTGTCTCATTTGATGGGCCAGCAAGGTATTGCATAAATGGTGTTACAGTTAAACCCTTCAACACTGCAGTAAACGAAACAGAAGGATTGGGGGGGGTGGGGTTGACATGCTGACAGAAATTCCAACATGTAGAATAATGTCAGACTGTGTGCTACAAACCCTGTGCCTGCCACTGCAGTCATATTTAAACATTACAACTCTTTTTTTTTCTTTGCTGTTTTTCATTTCTTGTGTGTTATTCTAAGATGAAATACAATTTTGTAGAACAGTGATGTGGACTGAAGTTTTATTAAGACAATATCTGTCCATTATTACGTCTGTGTGTGAGTGTCCTCGCAAACAAAGCTGTTCCCGAAGCTTTCAAACCTTCACACAAGCACTTTTTAGCTGTCTCTGCATTTCTTTTTCATTTGCAACTAAAATGAAAAGAGACATTCCTGAAGAGAGTAGACAGAATATAATCCACTCATATAAGGATGGGGGAAGTCCAAAACAGTAAAAAAAAAAACAAAACAAAAGATGAAATGGGACTCCTAACAACTGTGCAAGATGTGGTAGACTATACCAGAACTGTCCGTCAACTAAACAGCATTTAAAGTCTTACCTTATTTTGGATTTTATGGCATTTATGAGGTACATTTTTGTACCAAAAAAGGAGTTTTTACACAACCACTTTCTGTATGTGAATGGGCGGGGCTAAACTGCTGAAAACCGAATCGGAGAACATTACAAAACCAGTGAATTCAAAATGGGCTGTTCTTGCAGGTTAATTTTCGCACACGGATCGTATAGACTTGGAAGTCCATGATACATTTAGAATTTTTTTTAAGTACTACATAAAACGTATTGTGGGACCTTTAAAGCGTTTATCCTTTAGAGAAAATCAAGCACTCTTGCTTCAGAAGTGTTTCTGTCCAGCCCTCCACTATGAGAAGACTGTGGGTCTTAGAGTGTGTCTGCACTAGAGCACCTAAACTGAATATCTGAGCTATGATGTGGTGTTTTATGGGCAGATGAGTGTAAATGTGTAATTGGGATTAACTCGGAAGGCGAAAAGCAGACAATACAGGCGACTTCTAAAGCTTTGGAGGTGTTTACAAAAGGCATGGAGACTGCAGAAACACTGACAGGCTGTAATGAAGTCAAAGGGTGGACACACTGACAAAAGTAGCTGAGGCTTCTCATGACTTGCTCTTAATGGCTGTTTGGGTGGCGTGATGTCATTGACACCTTCGTTAACCTTCATCTTTGGGTGGAGACATCCGTACCTCTTGCATTTGTTCAGAATAACCTTTGCATAAATGCCAAGTAGAGTATAAAAGACACCACCAGAAGAGTGGTCTCTGACTGAATCCCGGTGGTGTGTACTGGCCGAGCTGTAGCAGGTAGCCAGTGGCGAATGCAGGCTTCGCTCGGTGGTGCCAGTGTTCCTGATGTAAAAACAAGACGGAGGGAGAGAGAGACAGAGAGAGAGAGACAGAGAGAGAAAGCGAGCGCTGTCCTTGTATGACACAGTCATATGCTATCAATATGCTGCCATGTTCTCTTGGAGCACAGTCTCCCTTTTAATGGGGCCCGGTGGTTAGAACATGGCAGGCTCTTCACAGGGACACTGTATTGTTATGCTTTCATTTACTTTTTTCAGTCCTTTTTCGTTTAGCGCTCTTTTTGGGGGCCTACAAAGACACTCATTTCCATGAAGCGCTGCCAAGATGGGATGGGAAAACAAAAGTGTGTGTGTGTGTATGTGTGTGTGTGAGCGAGGTGCAGGGTGGGGGTTCTCCGAGGCCCAGTGGTCTCCAGTTATTACATGAAATCATTAGACATGGAACGTCTTGGCCCGGGTAGGCAAAACACGAAGCCCACAGTCTCGATGCCGCGCTCCCAGCCCACCGACCACATGGCGTCAATGGAGGCTTTCGCACCAGCCCTGCCGCTTTGGAGGACGCCGAGATCTGATCCGCCTTTACTGTCGCTTTCTGGGGGCTCAAAATTTATGACGTGCTCTTCAGGCACACGGGGGGAAGGATGTCACTGCGATGCTCATGTTTTTGGTTCCCTACGAAATGAAGGGCACTTTGTAGTTGGCTGAGAAACAGACCCTTGCAATCCAAAGGGACGTAAAAGTTAGTCAAATGTGATCACGTTCCGAACGACTACCATCATGAACACAAACAACATAGGAGTCGAAGAAATGACCCCAAATGGCCGCTGTCCTGGGGGCCTTTTTGACTTTTTGAATTACATCCATTAAGGGCTACCAAAAGGCCTAGGAAAACCAATGTGTTATTATTTGTCCTATTTTTACAGAAAAAGTTCCAAAGCTCTTATTTAAGTGTATTCAAAACACTCCAGAAGTGGGGTGGAAAAACCTTGGGTCAGCACTCGCAGAATTTGATATCCGAGGCCGGGATTTACTCTAGAATAACAGAAGTGACTGAGAAGGCTAATATTCTTCGCACTCAGGACTCGAGAACACTGAATATCCAGTAAAGTGCACATGAGAGCTGCAGGGGCACCATGATGTCTTTTAACTGTTGTTTCTGTGCTGACATGCTTTGCTTAAGGCTGTTTATAGTGAGGTCGGGTTAATTAAGCCTATGGAATACTTATAGAATATTTATATCAATAGAAATGTCTATTCGATTAAATGGCTTCATGGAAAAGTACTGATTGTACAATGATACCAGTAATTATATACTAAAATTATTCTTATTCTATAATTTACTGTTTTGTATGATTGCAAATATATTTGAGATTATTTATGCTTTGTAAACCTTTCATGAAATATTGTATGGAATATTATCTTGGTATTTCAAAAAGAAAAGAAGAGGAGGAAAAGCTCAATATGTTTGTTGAATGGCTTAATGAAAAAATATACAGATTCTGCTGTAATAATAATATTAATAATAATAATAGTAATATACCATGATTATTCTAATTCTATAATTATTTACTGTATTGTATTATTTTATATTTGTATATGTATGTATTTACTTTGAATTTATTTGTGCTTTTTAAACCTTTTTTCACTCTTCTCATAAATCATGATTTCAGATGGTCTTCCCTCAGTTAAAAAATGTAATATTTTTTCATTTTCTTTCATTATAATTTGAATTAAAATATTTGATTTGGTTTTATTAATAAAACGATAATTTCCATTTCCTCACCTAAACAATTTTAATAGTAAATTGTATTCAAAGGAGGTTCCCTACAATCTGCCAACCCTGCACATGTTACTGGGCTGTTTGAGAGGATCAGTGCTGAGCAGAGGAGGAGAACAGAGAAAACAGCGTCTTTTTAAACCATCATCTTGTTTTTGGTCAGTGAACGGGTGAGTGGTCAAGGTTTTAAGAGGCTAAAAATCACCTTATACTGGACCTGAACTCAGTCCCATCAGCTGTGGAAAGCCAGCATCCTGTCATTTAGACCTAATACCCATGGTTCTGTAAGATTAAGATACCAGTTCTAACATTCAGGTGAAGTTTCCTTACGTTCTTCCAAGTCCTTCATGTCCTGCATGTTGCTGATCTCCAAAAAGAAAAAACCCAAAAGTCATTTCAGGAGCTCAGTGTTGAGGAAAATGTAACAATGGGGTTTTCAGTGCGCCGCCTTCCAGAGAGACTCGTGGAGGTGCCAAGGAGGTCACTGCAAGCTACAGCTCATTTCTCCCCTTTATTTCCATCCTGGCTTTTTCTTCTGAACCTCACAAAACCCACATATCTGGTTTGTGTCACTCTTCCCTCCCCTCCCCTCCCTCGTTCCCCTCCGTACCCCCTTCATCCTTACTGGTCGCCATGCCAAAAGGCGAGGCGTCTGATTTAGAGTGAAAGCGACGAGGAGAGATGGCTCTCCACGTAATTACAGACTCTCTCTTATCTCTGGGACGGAATAAAAAACACATTCCACGCAGACAGTCTCAGCGTTGGCCTGCGGAGAGCAAATAAAAAGACACTGCTGTTAGGGAATTGGAGAGCACTCTGCGAGTTTGATTAGAAACCGATGTGATGGCGGCTGCTGAAAGCTCGCTGTGGCAGCTCTGAAGCTTAGAGTTTGGGACGGCAGCCTCCGCGCGAGGCAATATAGGGCAACCGACGCAGAGGAAGTGCATGTAACCAGATGAAGAACCCATGCGGTTTTCGACTCGGTCAAACAGCGCGAGGGGCTGAAGGAAGCGATGCAAACGCCTGGTACATGCGCAGTTTGGTGGAACTGTTGACTGGGATGAAAACATTGGGTGGTGCATGTAAAAAAGTCTAAAAGAAGACAAATGACAGCTTAACCCCAATAATAGTTTCTCTTTATTTACAAGAGTACACACAAGGCTAAGAAACAGACAAAGAGCCATTAATGCAGCTTCGGTTGCGAGAACATGCTGAAAATCTGTGGCTTGCTTGCACTATTCTTGTATATTAACTACTTAGACGGCTTACGTCTGCTGATGTCTATGGGACATTTACATCTAGGCAATTGGTGGACACTCTTATCCAGAGTAACAGATATAGGCAAACGTAGCAGTTGGAGTCTAGCCCAAGGACTCTCATTGGTGTAGCATGGTGCATCCACATAGAGTACAGTGGTTTTGGCCATTACACTACACAAGCTGCTACATGTAGGAATGATGCTGAGATGAAAATATCAAGAAAATACCAAGTTTGACCAAAACAAAATAAGTGTTTACCAAAAAAAAAAACCTTTTTTCCAAAATGTTCAATGATCTGATAATTCACAGCTTGCCATTTACACACGCAGAGCTAAAGCTCTTATTTACAGGCATTGTATTTTTGTTGCATGACATTTGGAAGCATTGCACTACAATATATCTTAGCAAGTGTAATCATCGTCAGCCTTGTCAATATATCTACTGTTTCCAATTTTGAGACATTTGTAAAAGTATTTGGCTCATTTCCAAACATTCTGATGCTTGTTTTGAATCATTTTGTCTCAAACCCATCTTTTTTGTCTCAAACCCATCTGCCAAATCTAGACTCTCCAGTCAAATGGTCAATGCTTTGTTCATTTTCTAATTGAAAAGTCTACACCCTCTTCAGAGAACACACATTTTACTGACTGTTTGTTTGCTCAGTATAACATATAAAATGCCGTCTATGTAGACGTTATGGTAGTTTTTATATGTAATATTTTCTTAAATACATAGAAATTGTGTTGCGCTAAAAATGCCATATTTTCGGCGTGTTTGCTGCAGAGGGTGTGCACTTACTTTTACACAACCTGTCATTTGGTGGGTGTTGAAGCTTTTGCATGCGTCTGCATTCTTATAGTAATCTCATGAAGAGAAATATTGATACATCGACTACATGTTTTTACTTGGCAAAATGTCACTTCTTGCCGTGTGTAATTTTCAGATTTCTCGGGACACGTTTCCATGCTGGCCTTCGAAGGCTGTTTTTTTCCTCTTTTTTGACCCTGTATATGTCAAATGAGAGACAAATACAAAAGTGCTTTTCAATAACAGGAAATGCAGTCGCTTTGAGTGTGAGGTCCTGCCAGTTCCTTCTATCTTTGGCCTTCGTCTCCTCCGTACTTAAGCATTGCGTGCAGTCCTCCGCTCGGAATGGGCCGTTTTATTTTTAAGCACTTGTTACTTGCCCTCTGCGCCAAAGATCTCCAGACATTCGATGAGCATGAACTCTACGATTTGGTTCTGGTACAGCATGTTGACGGCCATGTTCCCTGTGTCTAACTCTGGCCACATCAGCGTGGGTCCAAAAACGATGCTGACGCCTTGACTGGACATGAGGTTTTGTCTTGACTTCGCCAAAACCCTGCAAAGAGAAGAAGGCACGTTACAGAACAGCGATATCCACATCCTGTTTACTGGGTGTTGTTAAAGCTGTTCCACTAATATGTTGGTTTGACAATGTGCAGTGTAACAGGATTACTTGATAGAACAGAATTGTTATTGGTTTCTCCATTCATTTGCTAATGTGCTGTATATCCTGCCGTTAAATCTGCCCAGGGCATCCGGGATGGCCGGAGGACAGGGTGTACTTGAGGACTCGAGCTCGGCCTTTTTTGGAGGCATCTAAGGGGGCTTTTAGCGGGATCTCTGTGAGCTGAGGTTTGGCCAGGGCGGGGAGACAATCAATACTGGGGTATTGGAGGACTCTTAGGAGGAGCCAGGATGGAGCCCTCAGGCTGTGTTATGGGTTGAGGCCTGGAAAGAGAGGGAGGGCTTGTGGTGGAGGGCGCTGGGCCAAGTTGTCAATGGGACCATGACTAAGAGCTCTGAGGTGGGATGGAGCTTTAACATTGGGAGAGATGTTTGTCTGCAGGAAAGGTACTGATTTAAAAGCATAGCTGGGCTGTTTAGCGCTCCATTACGATCACGTGTTCCTGTTTTTACATACTGTAAGACCACACCGCCCTCTCTATGAGTCGAATGCATACTCCACTGTGGTCAGGAGAGTTGCAATGGTCAATCAGTCAATCTGCTCTTAATGAAGCCAGAGAGGGAATAATAAAAGTGCTACACGTTTGTGTTGGTCTGCTATAGAGGCCCATTTAATCGGAGCGACCTAAGCTAAAAGGGCAACCCGAGCGCTCCCAATAATTCCCCGCTTAATGTGTATAATTAACCTAGGCCATTTCGTTCTCCCTGTACATCACAGCCAGACACTCGTCCTGCCACCAGCATTTTAACCTAATTAGCAGGCCGTGATGTAAGGATCTCTGCTGCCATTGCTAATGGCTCACTAATGATCTTAAAGAGAGGGAGAGACTTCATTTCCGAAATCATTTTTTAAAAACGTTAAAAAAATGAAGCCTTTTCTTCAACGCACCGCCCCCCCACCCCAATCCTGTAGTATTCTTTGGTAATTATTTCATTATGGTATGCCTGTACCGCTGTCATTAAGGCCCTAACCACAATTTGTAATCAAATTAGCTCGGTTAAAGTCATATTGTGCTGAAGATTTAATTAGGTTATTACTATTGAATGACCGTTCAAGTAATTACATTTAATATACTCAATATATGCATGCTTGTTTTGTTTCATCATATGCTACCAATTCAAAGGCCCAGAGATGTGGCGGCCTCCTAAAACATGGGAAATCATACTTTTGTGCTTGCTTTTCTGAGAATACGTGAAGCAGTAAAGTGTCTGTTTACAGCAGAGTGGACTCATTAGGCCTTATCAGTCGACCACGAGCCCAGAGAAGGAACTCTGGTGCTGGAGTCGGTGCTAGGCCCTGCCAGCGGCTATCCTGACTGCGCTACGCTTGGCCGAATCCGACAAATCATTGATATCCCGTGCATAAGCCGACGTGCACGGCTCAAGATGCCAATGGTTATTAATTAGCGTCTCGTTTGTGAGTGCAGGGTTTGACACGAAATGGAGGAGTGGTACACAATGCCCTGTCCCCCCACCACACCACCCCTCCCCCCACCCCCGCCTGGGAGGCTACTGTTAATTGGGTCAGCCTCGTTGCTCCTTAAGGACGGGACGAATAATAAATTGAGGTAGGACGGGCTCGGGGAAGAGACATCGCTCCAAGGTTTAAACTGTGTCATTTTCATCATGTTATTAGAAAACGGCCTCAACTGAGGAAAGACAAGCCAGTTTCTTTGTTTACGTTTGAAATTGCAACGTTTTGTGGAAACTTTAAATGGGTTTTGGCCATTTGGCTCTCTAATAGGTCTAGGTTTTCCAGCAACTAGGAAATTTTCTAGTTTTCCAATTGAGCCCATTGGCCAGCCAATATCGTCTAATTGTTACTGATTTTTCTCCTCACATGCCTGATCACCTAAATGTTTTTTTGCACCTGGTAAATGTAAACAGGTGGCGTTTTCTGATCGTAGAGAACTCTGGGAGGAAACTCAGATAAAGGGCTTAATGTGACTTTTTGCATCGGTGAAAGTAGAAGCATGTTGGAGATCATTCAATACCAAATAGATACTGACATTTAGCACCCAGCACACAGTAAGCACAGCCATCTGCAAAAGTTAGCGCGCCTCAAATAAAAGAAGTACACATCCTCTAGAGGGAACAACCTTAAATACGGTACAGCTCTGCTAATTGTAATGCACAGCTTCTGTTTATTTGCTATGGTGTAACACTAGATTGACCATTCTGTCACATGTGAACACACTACAGCATGAAATTCTTCCTCTGCATTTAACCCATTCACCAAGTGAAGCAGCGGGCAGCCAGGAACACAGCGTCCGGGGGAGCAGTGTTTGGGGAAAGTACCTTACTCAAGGGTACCTCAGAGGTGCTTAGCAGTCTTAGGATTCGAACCCACAACGTCCCGATCGCAGGGCGAACGCCCTAACCACTAGACTACCAGCTGCATACAAACAAACAAACAAATAAATAAATAAATAAGAAGTGTCCTAACTTATGCACTGACCACATTTCATGATTCACCCCACCCTATGTCTTTTTTTTTTTTTTTTATCATGGAGCACAATTCATTGCATATGACTGCACCTCTTTGCAGAAGAACATCAAAATCATCTTGTGGAAGAAAAATCTGTAGGAATCAGCCCTTTACTTCATTATCACGAGCTCGTCACGGTCATGTCGACTCCTCGTTCGCTGGCCTTTTTCCCCGCCCGTTCGAAGCACCAGACGTGGATGAGAGGCGAGCGTTTTATTTTGGCTTTCCTGATCAGCTAACTCTCGCCGCAGAGGTCGCTCCAGGTTTCTTTTCCACTCCAGAGCGAGGGAGAACCTTGAATTACGGACGACAAAGCCAAAACCTACCGTCTTTTAAATCACTTGCGGCAAATGGGAAATATGAGTGGTGGTGACAAAAACACCCACAAAAAGAGACGTAAATAGCATGGCTGAGCGAATGTAGGCTTGAGAAAGCCCGTTGCCTTGACCACATCATCACAATGCAAGTACACAACTGCTTTATTGAATACAGGCCCCACGGGCCCAGAGGAAAAAAGGAACATTGGTTCCACACGGGCATACCGTTCACCCACAACAAAGGACTTTTCGACTTCACAAGCCTCTCCGCCACTCCTCGACGGCTCGGGCCAAGGCGAAAATGTAGCCCGCAAAGAGAGGCATGTCTGCATGAATTCTTTTGGGCGCTTCAGTATACCTGTTAAAGGAAGCCTTCTCTTTAAAGACTAATGCAGCTAACATGGCGTGGTCCTACCAAGCTTTTGTTAGCCTTCAGTATTAGGGGTTGAAAAAAAATCTAAACAGACTTAAAACTCTCAAATAATAATTTGATTTGAGCCCCTGTTTATAGGGCCTGTTTTTGTTTAGATAAATTTGCAGCTGGAGCCGAACCAGTTTACAAATGAAGGGAAGTTTTACTTGTGAATTGACAGTTATGCTTGGAATGGTGACACACCAGCCAAATAACTGCAATAAAAACAAGTAGGCTGGTTATTTAATGTTTCCAAGCAAAAATGAAGTGTCTCTTATTGCCCTGAAGTTCATTTTTCACCAGTATCACCCATATTAGTAGTGTATCAACATATAGGGAGATTTTCATTTATAGTATTTATAAGCTTAAGGGCTGCCTCTTTCCTCAAAAAATTAAAGTATCACTTTTTAATCAAAGTATAGCATCAAGGTAATTAATCTGCTGGGTTATTGATCTGGTCAGTGAAGTAGCAGAGGGGGTTGGTAATTGGTTTCAGCTGATTTGGTATTAATGAACTTCACACCAGGTGCACTAGATGGGGCAACAATGAGATAACTCATAAAACAAGAATGGTTTTACAGGTGGGGGCCACAGACATTTTTTTCTTCTTTTCTGACTGTTCGTTCACTAGTTTTGCATTTGCTTAGGGCCAGTGTCACTACTGGTAGCATGAGGTGACACCTGGACCCTGCAGAAGTTGCACAGGTAGTCCAACTCCACAAAGATGGCACATCAAAACATGTCACTGCCAGAAGCTTTGCTGTGTCTCCCGGCAGTCTCAAGAACATGGAGGAGATTCCAGAAGACAGGCAGGTACTCTAGGAGAGCTGAGCATGGCTGTAGAAGGTTCTTAACCCATCAGCAGGACCGCTATCTGCTCCTTCCTGCAAGGAGGAACAGGAGGAGCACTGCCAGAGCCCTACAAAATGACCTCCAGCAGGCGACTGCTTTGAATGTCTCTGACCAAACAATCAGAAGCAGACTTCATAAGGGTGGTCTAACTGCCAGACGTCCTCTAGTGGGCCCTGTGCTCACTGGCCGTAACCATAGAGTTCAACTGGCATTTGCCACAGAACATCAGAATTGACAGGTCCGCCCTGGCGCCCTGCGCTTTTCACATATGAGAGCAGGTTCACTCTGAGCACCTGTGACAGAGCTGGAAGGTCTGAAGAACGCGTGAAGAACATTATGCTGCCTGTATCGTTCAGCATGACTGGTCTGGTGGTGGGTCAGTGATGGGACACACAGACCTCTACAGGCTAGACAACAACACCCTGACTGCCCTCAGGAATCGGGATGAAATCCTTGGACCCACTGTCAGACCCTACGCTGGTACAGTGGGGCCTGGGCTCCTCCTGGTACACGTCGTGTCATTAGGAGCATGCCCCAACATTATCAGGCATGCATACAAGCGTGTGGGAGCCATACTAACTATCAGTGTTGGGCAAGTTACTTTAAAAAAGTAATTAAACTACTGATTACTGATTACTCCCTATAAAAGTAATCAAAT
>JBBPCY010000002.1:3783627-3798195 GCA_037974405.1 Brachyalestes nurse | reverse complement strand
CATTAACTCCTTTATAGACAGCCCAAGACAAGTGAAATGAATTTGACAAGGGCCAAACTGCGAAAACTACACATACACAACGGAGTGAGATCATCTCGAAAACAGCAGGTCTTGCGAGGTGTTCCCAGTATGCAGCAGTCAGAAGTGGTTCAAGAAAGGACAGCTGATTACCTGGTGGAGGCAGTGTCATGCTGGGCAATGCTCTGCTGAGACACCTTGTGTTCCTCATTCATGTGGATGTTACTTTAACGCAGATAACCTACATAAACATTGTTGCAGACCACATTCACCCCATCAGGGTCAGTATTCCCTAATGTCAGTGGTCTCTTCCAGCAGGATAATGAGCCCTGCCACACTGCACATACTGTTCAGGAATGGATTGAGGAACATGACAAAGAATTTATGATGTTGACTTGCCATCCATATTCCCCAGATCTCAATAAGATCAAGCATCTGTGGGATGTGATGGATAGACTAGTCCATGGAGGTCCCACCTCACAACTTAAAGGCTCAAAGGACCTCTCTTGGTACAGAACCACGGCACCTTCAGAGGTCTTTTGGAGTCCATGCCTTGATGGTTCAGAGTTGTTTTGGGGGATGGGGGGATGAGGGGGGGTTACACAATATTAGGCAAGTAGGTTTATTGTTACGGTGGCTGATCGTTGTATGTTTATATGGTCATTGGTGTCCTAAATCAAACCAACAAAATCAACAAAATCAGCACAATGGGGAGGTTACAAATGGTCATTTTTTGACAAACCTCTGCAGATGATGGAACAGCAGTTTCATGGTGTTGTGGTTGGGTTTAGGTAGCTGAAGGACCAGCTTCTTCAGTGCCTGGATCTTCTGCTTGTGCTCCTTCGTTTCTGTGAAGAAGAAAGTTTCGTGAAGCTTCGTATCTCATTTTCGGCCCCAGTTTGACCCATAAGTTTCTCAGAAAAACGATTTCATTTAAAACTCCCAGCACTACTGAAGTTCATGTATAAATCTTGTATTATTATTTTTTTCCTCTGTGGCATTTAAAATGTAAAGCATTAACATTTGAACAAGCTGTCTCAGTGAGGGACATTTATAGCTCTGCATACCCTGTCTATTGTTGCTAATATTCATAGAGTAAATGACAGATTATTATTGCCTTTCTGCTTGGTGGGCACACTCTATAGATCTCTGCACTCAGGCACTGAGGTTGGTTAATGGCTTTTAAGAGCCGTTGCACATGTAACACTAGCTCTTAATGTTCACCTTTTGACCCCACTACTCCTGGCATGTCAGATGGCCAGTGACCTCATGAAAAAACTCCTGAGAGGCCGACCTGCGCACCGTAATGGACGAATGACAGCCCTTTGACCTTTTCTGAATCTGTCTTTTGCTTGCCTTTGCCCTACACCTTCAAAAGTTTGATCTCATTCTAATCGTTCGAGAGAGTCCCTCGCTGTAAAGGGCAGGATGGAAGTTAGTCAGCAGCTGGACAGCCGGTGAAACGTTGAGTGTTAGGATTAATAACTGAGTGCACTTTAATATCTAATATCACTCTAACGTACGTTTCGATCAGGGGACATGCGATCCCTAAGCAGATGTTGAGGAACAGATTTTCCATGTGTGTACACCGGCATGTATATCCACTTAAGGGCCAGGTCAGCCTCCTGGACAATCACTGTATGCTGCAAATGGCTGGAAAATATGTGGTAAAAAATGCCTATAAATGCCTATTTTTATAGTCTAAACCCTAAATATTCTCCCAAATATGCACCCAAAACACTTTAATTTCATTTTAAACTCAGCTTAATACATTACCCTTAAAGACAAAATGTAAATGTAGCTCCAGATACACGCGGGAAACTGTTATGACGCAGGAATGCTGGACTGCACCTGCCAGAGATGCGTCACAGGGCAGCAGCCAATCAGCAGCCAGGAGAAATTAATAACGCTCTCGAACTGACTACTTTCAAACCTCCAGTCCAGGGGTATTTCACCATCCCAAGACTAGTTTTCGTGTACTGTTGCTTTGTGTTCTCTCTAAAAAAATATACAGTTTTATTTTATATGGAAATGCAGCTGAATTTATGTTTATATTTATGTTGGTAAATTATATATCTTAATTTACTGCATGAAAAATTATATATTGCCGAAAAAAGCAAAAAAAAATATGCGGAGGACATTTGCGGCCTAAACAAACCAGAAACTTGCAATACAGCAACAGAAGGTGGGAGAATGACGATGGACTGACTCCAGTACACAAAACAAAGGCACTTTTATACAAAACCGACTTTAATCAAGCACAAAACAAAATATGCAGTTAAACTAAAATACCGGCTGGCAGTGAACACTCACCCGGCTGGTGTAGACACGTCAAAATATGAGTTTATTAAACAAAACAGAAAGAGCGATCTCTAGCGGCCTCTGACCAGGGACATGACAACTGCTGTTAAAAAGCTCCTTATTTGTTTAAAGTGGTTTTTTTTGTGATGGATGGAAACTATCAACATTTCACAATATTGTTGTCCTTTTCCACCAAAACGGGAGAGTGTTGTTTAACTGATGTATTCATTCAATCCAATATTTCAATGGAATCAAATAGAAATTTAATATAATCAATAATAAAAACTGTGTCTATTGAAATAGCATGCTTTTACCATTTTTATCAATCCACACAGTTTTATCATTTCAGAGCGAAATGCTCAGGAATAACCAGCAGCCAGCAATTCCTCTGCTGATCTCAGTTTCTAACTGAGGTGTGTCCGGTTTAATTGCCCTTTGAGGCTCAAATAACCATCTAGCAACTTTGGAAACTTACCAAAGGTAAAGCTGGACATCATTAGAGTGGTTTCTGATTATGTTTCATCGGCATAAACCCAAGACATTTTTATGAAACTGGTTGCTTTCCTGCACCACCCATCATGTTAAAACTGTTCGGTGTTGCTAGATATGGTGTGATTTCCCAGAATAGTATTTTATGCTTCTTTCTATGATAATAGGTTTTTGTTATGTCCCCAGCTGCTGGGTTCCTCTCAGATCACTTGGGTGTGCTTCCCTGTGCTCCCCTCACCAGTATGTGAATATTAATATAATAAAAATACATAATTCCTAATCCCTGACTTCAAAGAGTCTACTTTACATTTGTTAATCGCAACACTAGTATATACTCAGTAATGTCCAGTCAAAGGGTCAGACCTGTAGAAACATAGAACATCAGAAAAAGAGTTTCAGCAGAATGGATTTCACCATTTTCACTATGCAGAAACTTCCAAACTGTTTAGCCAGTAACCACCTTGAAACATGGAAATTCGCATCAGCAATGGGGGGCCATGCTAACGATATTCGTTCATGTTCGTCATTACACGTGCCATGGAAAGGAGCTGGCAGTGATCATGCCCCTGGTCTACTGTACTGCCCAGGATGCCCCCTGGGCACTAATGGAGCAGATGTCTGCGTGTATTCACCGTGCTGGCACGGCCACGGCTAGCAGATGCCCCTGTCGGATGCCAGGTTTGCCAATTGAGCGCAGACAGAGAACATGTTCTAGGGCAGAGCGAGCGGCCCTGACCCGCTGCTATAGGTGGCAGCAACGAACCAGTTGGGTTTTGTAGTCTTCATCTACAAGTTAGGACTGTCACAATTTCTCAGTTAAAGAAGAAGCATCTTCTTTACAGCCTTTTACAGTTTTACAGCAAAAAAAAACAATTTCTATGCATTTTTGCCACATTATTCTCTTCAAATGGGGTGTTCTTTTGAAAAGTTTTAATTTTAATCCAATAAATTATTTTGAATAGTGCATGGTTCATCACTGTGGTCATTATTACCATTAATTGGTAGTGTTCTAATAATGGCAGTCCTACTACATGCAGGTCAGTAGATGCCTCTTAGCAGATATTAGGCTTTAACTGGCAAGTGTTTCAAAGGATGGGGTGGGCAGCTGATTTCAAACTGACCATGCAAAATATCTTCCTCGCCCTTTAGTTGCCGTCATCATAACCTCATATTCTAAATGTAAAAGAAAAGAATTTAGATAATTGTGCTTTGAGCCGATCAGCAGAGGCCCATGACACTCTTTTGGCTGTGACAACCGCATGGCAGTCGGCCTGTAAAATATTTAATCTAGTCATTATTGCTGGCATTATTGCTGTCATTAATTACTTTGCCTTTGGTGGCGAGCATATTGGAGATGGTCCTTCGCTCTCCGTTCTGGACAGATGGTGCGGACAGTGTCATTAATATATAACAGACTAAAAATGCCTGTGTCTAAACCTTGGTGTTCCGATGCACCATGCTAACCAATAAGCTCTGCAAAGTTCCCCCATGCTGATGTTATGGGTAAGGTGTTTAGGTGTATAACTGTTTTCAGATTTGTTTTTATACAGCCTGGATTGCGGGGATTTCACTGATTTCAGGCTGCCTGCTTTGGAAATTGAGGGAACTTGGCCGTAGTGTACTTCTGAATGCATGGAAATTGCATCATCATTAGTGCTAACGAGGCGAGAGCAGTCGTCGGTACGTTGGGTAAGGGGATATGGTCCTCGGTTTGTTTGCGGTAGCGGTGGACATGCTAAACCGGCGCACGTTGGGTTCGAAACTGCGAGTATAATCCAATTACAAACAACTGAGACCTGCTTTATTCAAATAAAGCTCGCTCTGCAGCCCAAGCTCATCTTCAGGCTTTTGTCTACTGACTTCCTTAAGCCTCCGTCAAGGCAAATATTAGCATGCTGCAAATAGTCCTGCAGGTTATGATTAAGATTTTAAATGTATCCCAATTGAATGCTTTGCTTTATGAATAACAAAGTCTTAGCGGATCGGCCCGCTGTAATTTATTAAACATGAAAAACTCCTTGATGAAATATAGAGACTGGGAAGCATTTTTATGCGCTTGAAACTCTTTCTGCACGCTAGCTTTGCATGCCAATGAGGCCACGCCAGAGAAATTAAGGCGGCTTCGTAGAAGGCATCAGTTCGGAGGGTTGAAGTCGAGGCACAGAGAAAATCTGAACAGTCGTTTCCAGACATGCTTGCTGTCATATAGAGAGCCATAGATTTTAGAGGGCAATGTTTTAACGAATTCAGCGCAATCGATGAGATGTTGGCAGTCGATGCGAATTCATCATGAGGCCGTATGGAATCATCTGCTCCGATATTTGCCGCCTCTGTGCAACTGCAGTTCTAGCAGCATGGAACAAAAAGAAACTTGGGAATAGACGCAGTCTGTAGTCAGATTCTCTGCGTGTCGACCCAGAGAACAAACCCTCAATTTGTCAGCATGTATGCATTCCCCGGGAACAACAAGAAACGCTTGTATTGCGAGACAGGTGGCGGGACAATGTCGCTAAGACACCAGGCAATATGAATAATAGATTTGGGCTGTTGGGAGCCAAGAGCTGGTTCCTGCCATCTTCTGCACTCCAGACCATGCGCAGAATGAGAGAATGGAAAATTAGGCCAACTGTCTACCTGAGGACTTTGGAAAGTCCAAGCAGTGGACAATGAAAGATGAGGGAGAAAAAGAGGGGATTTATTTGCAATGGGATACATGAATGAGATATTTAAGTTAATATTTTTTAGTACACTTTCAGGAATGTATCCATCCCCATGTAGTTTTTTCATCACAGGAGTCTGTGACAGTAATGTATGAAAAGTCAATCCCTGCTGCGCTGTATGATGCTTTAGAAGTCACGATTGTAGCCTCTCATTTAAATAACTCATGCAGTTGGTGAGGCTTAAAGGTATAATAAGTAAGAATGATGTGGATCTCACATCAATCTCAAACTGTTTGAATGCCATTGGCTAGTTTTGTTGTCTTTTATTATATTCCTTGTGAGCCTCGTAAGTCAACAGTGTGGTATACATCTCACGTACTATGCCCAGTGGTCAACTGCCGATGCTCGCCAAGGGACTGGTGGCGTCCGACGGCCTGAAGTCAGCCTGGTGTGTCAGGGCCCTAAGGGTTAATCCTATTCTAAAAACAATTACAGTAACACATTGGGAATAGTGCAGCCATGACCTGTTCCAATAGCAATGTGTTATTGGGCAGCACTCCTAATTGAACCAACCCTTGTCCAAATAGTGCATCCAAGGACCTTTAGCTAATGCCACTCATTTAAAGGGCAGTCATGGTTAGGAGTTAGCCAGTCGTAATGACCCTCTCTGGCTGGTGCCACAGTGGAAAACATAGCTATACTCAAACAGATGTGAGAAACACCAAGAAACACAAAGATGTTTTTTCCTGATATGTTCAAATAATAGAAATTGTACATATGAGCCTGTACATATGAGTTTGTATATATGAGCCTGATGACAGTATATTGTATATAGTTAATGACAGTCAAATATCAAATATGACCTGCCTATTGCAGATTATCGCAGTTTAATAAACCATTTTGAAATGGTTTTAGTCTCTGGAGTACACACCCATTAGACCCCGTGTTTTTTTCTGATATAATACTGTTCCTCAATATTATCTCATAAACATACACAATTATAGTGTCATCTCCCAACGGGTTACTCTTGGAGTGCTTTTTTTTGCAGATTTCCCACAAAGCTCTCAGTAGTGAAGCTCAATTTACACAGAATGTGGTGCAGGTTGAGCAAATTATACCTCCTGCTACGCCAGGCCTCGCAGCGTATTAATTAGTTGTCGTTTTCTATGTGTAAGGGCCTCCACTCATTAAGCCATTTGCAGCGGGCCGGGCTACATGCAGGTGCAAGTAAATATTTATCACATTCATGACATCACCTCAGGCCTGCGCCCCACATTCCTACTCGTCTGGGGGTTTAGTGCTTTTTGCTTAAAGTAGCTGTTACCTTCTATGATATTATGTTAGCCTCTATCATATTTGTTTGTATTTGATTGTTGTAATATGAAATATTAAACACAGGTATTTGACATTTGTTCAATAAAGGTTCAATAAAGTTTTCTGATTCTGATTCCTGTATTCAATTTTGGCAGCTTTTTTTTTGCGGGGGGGGTGCCCTATTTGCATTTACATGATTTTCCACATATTTTGCAAAACAATATTAAAGCTTCAAAGCTGTCCGTATACAGAAACTGAGCTGCTGTTCCGAATCCTCTGTTTTAGTGACGTCACTGCAGTTTAGCCCTGTCCATTCAAAGTCAAAAGGCCGTGTTTCGGCCTGGATTACAGAAGGTAGCCAGTCAGGAGCAGAGCTCATTTACATATTTATATATATTATAACATAACATATGTATTTACATACATATATGTTTTAAAGGCACGGTAACCAAAACATCCTGTTTCATTAAGAGGGGAAAAAAAGATGAATAAAACCACATAAATGTCCATAAATGGTGAATAAATAAATAAAATAAAATCCAACATCAATGGAGCTTATGGGGTTAGTTTCATAAATAAATGGAGTTCAGTTTTAACACAGTTACTACTAAACCAGCAGCAGCTAATGTTAATTAGTGTCTGTTTACAACTGAAATGATCCATTGCGAAAACTATGAAGGCCATGAGGCACACTGAACATGGCATCTTCTGAGGCTGAGAGCCCAAGAGAAACAGCACGGCGTCAGTTGGCCTGCTAATATGGGGCCCAGAGTTTGGCCTGTTGTGGCAGTGGGGGGTTCCATGTGACATTAAAGCTGATCTGGTGACAGTTTCTGTCTGGACCGCAGGTCTTGGCTATGCCCTCTGGCCTGAGGAATTCCCCCACTCCCCAAAGAGGGGAGCAGCTCACGGTCGTGGAGAACCACCTCCCTGTCAAAGAGCGCCCCCTTTTGGCCGACAGGCTTGTCAGAATGACCCTGAAGGAAGGGTCCATCTTAAATATCATCCCCAGGTGTGAGGTGTGATACCATCTTTTCCTGATATTGCTAAATCCAAACCATAGCAGTTGTCAGGGTAACACTTTACAATAAGATTAGTCTTATATAGGCTTTATAAATCATTTATAATCAGGTTGTTAATAAGGTTGTTGTTAATAAGGTTAATCAAATCATTAATAAGCAGTTATAAATTTAATGCAGGCTCACTATTTGGAAAAGTCTCAGATCTTGCTAGTTGCTGAGCTTATCTCATCTCTTTCTCAGGCAGAATGTTAAACTTCATCAGGTCTTTGTTAACATGCTGCTACAATTAAATCACCAGATTTGAACCAATGTTTGACAACAGTGATGACCTGTTTATAATGGTTTTATTATAAAGTGGTACCCTCCCATATTTTACAGCTGAAAATTGTTTATGTTTTTGTGTTCATACAATCAAAACTTTTTATATGGCTTATTAATGATTTATAAATTGTCTACACCCTATTTAACAGCCTGATTATACATTATTTATAATTCCCTTATAAAGGTAGTATTTTTGTAAAGTGGTACTATTGTGAGTAATGTCTAAACTGGTGTAGTTTTCATTGTCACCACTGGTTATTGCCTTTAGGGCTTCTGTTTTAAATGAGGTGCCACAATGAATTCATCCTAAATATTGGTTGAACATTAAAATACTGGTTTTGTGATGATTTTTGCTCATATCATCAAATTCCAAACCTGTTTTTGCTTACTTATGGCTTCCACGAAGGGGTCGAAAAAGCGAAAGGGAAACAGGGGCTCTGGCAGTTCACGGAAAAACATCTTTAGCGCTCCAGTGATGACATGGATGTCCTCCCATTGGCTGTCACCCAAATTCAGCTCCTCCTCTGGGAAACAAAAAAAGAAATGAGCAGAAGGAGGGGTGAGGGGAACTGACTCAAAACATCAGTCTTTTGATGAGGAAATTAGAGAATGCTAATCATTATGCCAATCTTTGTCTTTTGTTTTTTTCCCCCCCTTTCAGTACAACAGCAAACTGTTAATGTGTCCCTTGAGAGCTTGGAAACATTGTTCACATATAATGAAAACATCTCGAGTCAAACACATCACAAACACTGTTTAACTGAGCTTTTGGCTGCTGAAAAAAGAAGAGACTATGAGATATTTCAAAAAAATATTTATCTGAAAGCTGCCTGCATGCATAAGCAATGATGTTTTGGGAAAGCAACTATACATGAACATCTTATGTCTGTCAGATGGTATATGATGGCTTATGAAACAAGGGAGTTCCCTTAAACTAAAGTGATTAACATGTGTTCCATTTATAACACTGTTATGAAGCATTGTTATAATCTAGAAGGCAGAGTAGGTTTAGTTCTATTATATACATAGACCTCATGACAAAACAAGTGAAGTCATACATGAACACACCACAGCACACAGTGTAAAAATTTTCCTCTGCATTTAACCCATTTACCAAGTAAATCAGCGGGCATCCAGGAACACAGCACCCGGGGAGGAGAGTGTAGGGACAGTACCTTACTCAGGGTACCTCAGAGGTGTTCAGCTGTCTTGGGATTCGAACCCATGACTTCCTGATTGCAGGGCGAAAGCCCTAACCTCTAGGCTGCCAGCTACCATTATAGCTTGTGTTAATTCTTAACAAGGCCTTCTGCATTTTAAGTTCCATTTCTTGGGATTGATGCTTCATGAGAGTGTTATAAATGGATCAGCTGTAAATCACTTTGGTTTAAAGGCATTTTTGTCAATTCAGAGCCATTTACTTCATAAAAACTCATGATAGCACAAACCTTTTTATGCTGTTAATGCATTATTTAGTAATACTTTACAAGAAGACTACTCTTATAAAGGGTTTTCTAAATTATTTAGAATCAGGTTGTGAATCAGGTTGTATATAATTAATAAATCATTAATAAGCAGTTATTAACAAGCTATAACAGTTGTTATACAGGCTCACTATTTGTCCCTTTCTCAGGCAGAATGTTAAACTGTCAGCTTCATCAGATATTTAACATGCTAGTATCATTAAAACACCAGATCTTGCCAAATAGTGAGCCTGACAACTTTTATTTTTTTTATAACTGCTTATTAATGATTTATAAACTGCCTTCAACCTAATTATAGATCATTTCTAAACTCTTTATAAGGGTAGTCTTATTGTAAAGTGGTACCCATTATGCAGTGCTTATGCACGTGTTATATGTGTTAAGTTTCTGTGTAGGCAACCTTAAAAAAACAAAACTGACAAATTGGCAAAGTCATGTTGGTAGAAAATTACCTTGGTCAACTAGGAAGCGTAGTTTCTGGATGGTGGACAGGTTGCCACTCACCCGGTAGATCCCATCAGCGTCTAGCCCTGAGACAGCAGGGGAAAAGGTCAGGTGTTTTAAAGCAACAATTACAACTGGAATACACTAATAATTACAATGACATACCTCGTTTTTCCACTTCCTTCAAACACAGCTCAACAAATCTGGGCACTGTGGTCCCTTCGCGTTGACACAAGGTCAACATGTGACAGCCAAACACGCAATCTGTAAAAAAAACCTGATTTTTAACATAACATTTTTAACTTCGTATCTCTAAAAGCAGTGACTACATCAAATAGAAACATGGGAAAAAATTGGAAGAAATAAGTAGCTTTGGCAAGATTTTAGGTCATATTTGACCATTTTTATCGGCCGATCCATTGCAACATTCTAAAAAAATGTAAACAACAGCTGGTATTTTCAAAAATGAAAAAAAAAAAATGAAGCCATTCCCCAAAACAATTATCAGACGGTTCCAAAGCCGCAGTCGTGTGACACAGTTCTATCAAACTGTGACTGTCAATATGGAGTTACTCACAGTCTATTAACTTCCTCGTCGTTTGGCATTTGAACTAATATGGGGCCAGCCGAGCTTTCCCTAAGGCTTATGGAACATCAAAGATGGCCTGCTCTCGTTTGAGCGCTCGGGAAGGGGTGGGGGGGGCGGGGGGTAGCGATGGGGGGACTGTGCTAAATGCATAAATGACTGCGAGCAAGCCACCTTTGCATACAAATTCCTATTCGTGCCACTTCCTGAAGAAATATATGGAGGGAGGGAACCTTTTTAAAATAAATTACCCTTTAATGGTGCACTCGCGATATGAAGAGGGGAGTAATATTGAGAAGGATGTTCTGCTAACTAGCTTGCCTTGGAGCTCCGCCAGCGCTATCAGTTGGAGGGCCACCTGCGCTATTTCTTAATCCCAGAGTACTTTTATTTATCCTGTCAATGCTGTCCTCTTTGATCTCATACCCCCTTCCCACTCAGATACTACATTAAAAGGGCCCTGTTAGACACCAGAGGAAATTACAAATATCACTACTTCATCTAAGAATTTCAACTGCACTTAAGGAATCCTTTAATACCGCGCCGTGCACAGACTGCATTAGTTACGGGCTTCAGGAGAGGTGTGTGTGCTGGCTTGTTGCATCAGGAAATTGATTCGTTCTGGAGAAAAAGAGGGTATTTCATGTGAAAAAGCCTCAGAAATCAATTAACTAATAGCCAGAATTTTAAGAGTTATCCGTTGACTCTCACAGCTTTAACCTGACATATTTTGCCCAGGTTCTGTCTGACATTTTTGCTTTAAAACACATTTGGAGTTCTGTTGTTTGTCGTTCTTACATTTTCTAGAGCTAGTAGTTAACACTTTTACTCATATGGGATTCTAGTACTATGTTAGTGCGAAATTGACAGCATGTGTTTTATTTTTTTCCACTCCAGGTTAGAAACACCTGAAGCTTCTAAAAGACATTCCATGTTTTGTTCTAAACTTGTAAAACTTGTCCTAAACTTTTTACATAGTGCGTTACATTTCTAGAGTGACTACTTCAGTAAAGAGTCCTGGTGTAAAGACACTGTTTAATATGTCACACAAACCCAGCGGTGAGGCTGCAGCTTGTATTCAGTCAGTGATTTAAACTAGAACCTTCAGAGGGCCCTGAGAGACATTCTGCATTGGTCCCACCCATTGGAAATCAAATGTGACTGGTGGATATGATCACTTCCCAGTTGTGTTGGTGGATAGTCTTCTGTAATATGGCCTGACCAATAGGAGAGCCCATGGTTACAACAATGCAAATTTGCTAATCAATGCTAATTTTTGTAACAAAACACAAAAATGAGGTAAGACCTAGAAGGCCCTGTCTGTCAGAACAAATGTAATTTAATGTATCATTTTTAATACCATTTTGCAGCCTATGCTCTGTTAGTTCATCTGAGTTTGTAGACAGTTGAGCACTACCTTTAATGAGGCCTTTCTCCTGTAGCGTTTTCATGGAGGGCCGTCTGGAGATGAACTTCTTCAGCCTGTTCTTCACGCCATTCTTATCTGCGCTGTCCGAAGCACTGTAGTTCAGCTTGAACACTGCGCAGGCCACAGGAAAGAAGGGATGCCAAGTTTTTCAGTAGTTGGCTTCAAAATCTCATCTAACTCGACAGCAGATTTCATTACTTTCCATTTTTATCATGAAAATGTCTGATGAAATTATAGAGCTTCCTTTAGATCTCATGGCATTCACTTTTAACAAAACTGACTTGCTTCATACTCTTTCAAATGACGCCAAAATATCCATTATCAGCAAACATCCCAACAGCACAAGCATCTTTTTAAAGCTTTCTTTACAAGTTTGTGAGAGCACTTTGAAACCTGTTCCCAGAAATTAATATGATAGTACTATAATAATCCTGGGACAGATATCAGGGTCCTTATTGATACTAAGACTTGTGACACCTTATTCTCATTTCTTGAATTGGTTTAGGTCCATGAACCCTCATATTGTACAGTTGAAAGACAATTTTGTGTCTTCCAATCAGAGTTTTGATGTGTAGCACCTGAATGTTAATGTGTTTACAGAAAATAATCTAAAAACATACAATGTCACAATTTTATATGGTCAAAAAGATGAAATGAGTGTCAAGACATCCCTCATTGCTCACATTGAAGTGTATTGTACATCCTCAGCTTGTGTTATGTATAGATAATAGAATGGCACAAGCTATGCAGGATTTGAGCCTAAGGTCACAATGACCAATGCCAAGTGTTGACTAGAAATGCTTCCCAGCTTTGGGCTGTGGAACAGTGGAGTGATGGTGCCTCATCCAATACATCTGGGATGAGGTGGAGTGTCGTTTATGATCCAGAACTCATCATCCGAAGGCACTTTTCCATAGAAATGCCAGAACCGTGCTGTACCTAAACCGTACTGCAATGGCACGGAACTGACACACAGTTCTCTCCCCACAGTTTATGACCGGTCCTCATCCCAAAACCACATCCATGGAGTCGGACCAGTGAAAAGATTTCTTTTCTGTCAGAACTGCTTTTGTTATTGTGGTCTTTTATTATTCATAGTCTCGTTTGAGTTTTTATTTCTTTCGTGGCATTCTTTATCCATGCGATAAAGACTTAACCCAGCTAACTTGTTAGTGATGTCCTGGTGCACCTTTGTATTTCTCGCGGTATTGAAGATACATTTATTAGCGCCATAGAATACTGAAATCTGTTTTCAGCCCAGACAGACAGTCGTGCTTGTACTTCCCAGTTGACTTCCCAGTTGTTAATTTCTATCTCCACTGTTGTTTTTTTGTGCAGTAAAAAAATAGGGGTTTTTTTCCATTACATTTTGACCAATCAGAGAGTAGTGATGGAGTCAGCTCGGCTGCGGCCTGCTGTTGGCCCTGCCGTCGAGCACCTCGGGTACAGGTCGCTTTATTTGTAATGGAAAAACATTTGTTTGCAGTCTTTCATGGTTCCTTGTGCCAGTGGCAAAAAGCAGCATGAGATTGGTACCTGATTTCACCATTGTTCTCTAGGACTGTAAGCAATAACATCATACAGCTTAAATGTCTTGTCCCAGTACAGAGTTCATGCCCTCAGAAAAATGTTGAATAAGCAGCAAAGTTTGGGACATTTTAGCTCTTAGTGCAGGTTCATATTATCAGTGCTTTATTATCACTTGAACATTAATATTAATATTAGTTCAGTTGTTATTAGTCCAATATTAATCCATTCTAGATTCTGTTATATGCTCTGGCTGGAGTATGAACCTCTTAATGTTCTTGAAGACTAGACAGGTAAATACCTACTTTACTGCCTGTACCTAATATTCTAATCCTTTTATTATTTGCATATTTTCGCTTTTCATCATACAAATTACTCACTGATAGAACGTCTGTTGTCAGGCTTTGACTCTTTGGCTTTGGCTTTTGATGAGTCACTGGCTCGTCTGGGCAGGCACTCCGTACTGTTGGACCGCACCAAGGTGCCTTTCCCTCCGTGAAGCTTTGCATCTCCGCTAGACTGTTAAAAGAAAGCACATGTAATCAGTCTGAAATTACTCATCAATGCCTATCACCCCCTCACTCACAGATTCACTCAGCCTCTAGGTGGTGGTGATGGTGGTGGTTACACTTTGGTGCTTGACTGGTGCTAGGCTGTGTTTTCTCATGGCGATTAGAATCTGTGTGGGGGGAGCAGTTTCAATGGAGAATAATATCAGAGCTCTCACCTAATTCTGCCCTTATTTTTGCATGGCAGTGTTTCAGTCTGAGACTGTTGTTAGATTTGTTTTGTTCGGATTTTTTAAATGTCCTTTCATACTTCCATGTATTACATATCTACTGCCGTAATCTTAATGATATTTAACCATATTCATTTACACCAGTGGTCCTGGAGATTTACGTTTATGAGATTTACATTTATTCTTCAACCAGAATCTGTGTTAATAAGTGTTAATAAGTGCTTACATACAGAA
>JBBPCY010000002.1:3762033-3773483 GCA_037974405.1 Brachyalestes nurse | reverse complement strand
ATAACTACAGTCTGTTTTAGTCATGATGACGCCTTGTCGCAATCCTGCGACTTTGGCGCTTAAAGGGTTAAACCAGGTCAGAGCGAGAAAATATCGCCAAAATAAATAAACAACTTAACTCTGACCAAATCCACAGGTAGATATCGCATTTCTCTCATCAGCCTTTGTTGTTTCAGGAAGTCTGTGTCAATCATGCTTTGGGAGACGTTAACAAATCCTATGACCAAGATGTTAAAGCACTGAATATGGCATGTGATCATTTCCTATTATAGTGGGAATAAGGCAGGGGCATAAAGAGCCAAAACTGGGTCCCAAATAAGGCTGTTTAAGGTTTTAAATGATTGGCAACAGCAAAACTAACTGTACAGCAGGGCTGAGGTACTCGAGACTGGTCTTGGATTTGAGTCTGGTCTTGAGATGTTTTTACATTGCGCTACATGACAATGATTTGGCAGACACTTTTATCCAAAGCGACTAACAATAAAGCAATGTGGCCCCTAATAGTCACGCGTGAACACACCACAGCACACAGGGTGAACAATGTGAAAGTCTTTCTCTGCATTTAACCCATTCACCAAGTAAAGCAGGGGGCTGCCATGAACGAGGGGCGCCGGGGAGCAGTGTGTGGGGAAGGTACCTCCGTGATGACACTAGCCGTGTTGGGATTCAAACCCACAACCTTCTGATTGCAGGCCTCAAAACCAGCTGTCCCAAAATAAGAGGACACAGTATGAGACAGTGTGAGAACCTGAGGACAGTATTAAGTGCTAAATACTGAGCAGCTTACAGCCTAGTGATTAGGGCGTTCGCTCTGCGATCAGGAAGTCGTGGGTTTGATTCCCAAGACTGCTAAGCACCTCTGAGGTACACTGAGTAAGGGCACTGAGCACTGCTCCCCCACACACTGCTCCCCGGGCGCCCGCTGCTCCTGTCTGCCCGCTGCTTCACTTGGTGAATGGGTTAAATACAGAGGAAGAATTCCGTGCTGTTCACACTGTGTGCTGTGATGTGTTCACATATGACAGAATGGTCACTTCACTTTGAATCTTTATATAAGGGTAATGCATTAGGAGAGCAGATGCTCTCTAAACAGATTCTTCAGGTTTTTGAAGCTAGAGAGGGATTCTGCTGCTCTTGTCGGCTTAGGCAGCTCATTTTTCTGTGGCCTCAGACTTAAGTCTGGATGCTCGCAAGTGTCACTGCAGCACCTGCTAACAGGCAGTAACACCCCAGGAATATGGCAGTAGCATGATTATTTCAAACCGAAATAGAGGGTTTAATAGCGCTGGAACTCAAACATGTGATTTACATTAAATTGGTTGTGCTGATTTCAAATCTGCAATCCAAATTTTCCAAGCACGTCCAGATTTGAAGTTATAGACATAATATTGTTTTGCAATAATTTGGTATTTTGATAGACTTATTTTTGCACATCAGCGTAATAACAGCCACGTGTGTGTGTGTTCGCTGCTGCCTCGCTTGAAATACGTTTCCTGGTTGAATTCAGTGCTGTGAGAGTTCAGGCCTGTCCATGAGCTGATTTCAGCTCAGTTTGGGCCGAGGTGGATCACGGCTCGTCAGTTTTCAGTTTTAAAGGGTTTTCTTGGATATGGTGTAAATGTTTAAGCAAAACATGAGTTGGGGCAGCTGTGACAACCATCCTGAATATTTTTGTTACATTGGTGATAAATAAATGACCAAGAAAGTGATGATTGCTTACAAGTACTGTTTCAGATGGAGAGCAGGATGAAAGCTGGGTGCCTCGTATCTGCTGCACTGTTTGTTCCTCTAGCCTCACTCAGTGGAAAAGTTCAGTGGAAAAGCAAATCTGTGCCCTTTACTGTGCCAAAAGATCATCACTCAGACTGCTGTTCCTGTGTGACTGAATTGTCTGGATTTCTAAAGAAGAAGAAGTCAAAACCCGTCTATCCTGACTGTGAGTCTGCTCTTAAACCAGCACCACATGATGCAGAGAATCCAGCGCCTATTACTCCTGATTCTGCTCTGCTGGAAGTGATGGTTCTGATGGGGTTCTGATGCATGAATGTGCCTTCAGATTTCAATTCAGCACACTGGATGTAGTATAGGACACATGGATTAGACAGAAATCACTCTTTTGCGATGCAGTGTAGTAAGTGTCGCCTGTATAGTCTTTTCCAATTGGAAAAGTAGGAATATGACATATGCATTATCATTTCTGACTGTGTGAGTATGCATATGAATAATAATAGTGGGAGTATGGCGTATGAATGGCATGGAATAGTGAGAATATGGTATGTGCATTATCATTTGAATAGAAGGAGTATGGCATAGTGTATGTATCATAGGAATAGTGGGATTATGGCACACATTTGATCATTTCTGATTGGAATAGAGGGAGTATTGCTCATGAATGGAATTAATGATCAGAATAGTAGGAATACAGCATACCAGCGATTGGAATAGTTGGTGCGTGGCTTATAAATGATACGTTACGATGGGAGTAGAGGGAATATCGCATACACATGATCATTTCTAATTGGAAAAGTTCATTTCTGACTGAGGCGAAGGAAGTAGGGTGTAGGCATGATCATTTCAGACTGGGACGGAAGAGGCACAGCGCTCCAGCTGCTTTATCAATACCAGATTAATCCGAGTTTCTGGGAATAGTTACTGTTCCCTGCCTCACACTGAGTGACTTTAGTTTAAACGTGTCAGAGTTCATAAGCGCATGTTTTTTGTCTCTTTCATCCAGTTCGCGCTTCGTCCCTCCGTGTTTGGACTCGGCAGTGTAATGGTTCGGTAAGAAATAATTCGTGATGTATGTGGTCATGCCTGGCTGTGTCAGCTTGTCCAAAACAAGTCCTTCATCATGAGACTTGGTGCCTTTCTTCCATACGGCGGCCGCCCGAGGCGCTCCTTCCTAATTAAATGCTCTGCCTGCAAGAAAAAGTGGGCTTTCAGAAGTTATTAAAGCTGAGGGTCATAACACATGCGTGAGAAAGCAATACTCCCTCGTTTTTCACCGCTGCAGACGCGGGCGTCTTGTTGGCAGCCCATGCTGTGTTCAAGGCTATCCAACACTGGGTGCAAAGCGGTTTATGCCAGTTATGTTGTATTTAGCCCGTTGAGTTGTCATGAATCAAGTGTTGGGGATGATGGCCAGAGTGCTAATTTGTAGCATTCGGCACTTGCTTCCCGTTTATGTAGCTTAAGGGGAATTTAAAGGCAGCCATACATCTGACCCCGCAGGCCAGACAGGATCAGTGAGGGGAAACAAACCAAAAAAAAAAAAGAGCCCCCCGGACCACGGCCCCTCGCCTCTCGCGCTGTCCAAACACCCATTAGCACTTCCGCCTGCAGTAATGAAGGCTAACGCTGAGAAAACACTGCTTCCCACACGCTGACGCTCAGGGCCTAATGCCCACACGCCATATATGGAGATGAGAAAACACGCAAGCAGGTTTGTATAACTGCCATTATGGGGTCCTTCCATGTTCTTCTGGCCAAAATGTCTCTGTGCTCCACCTAACCCAACCTTAGCCGTAATTCTAGGGCTAGAATTTTGATTCTCTTGTATTTGTTCCTCATCTGAAATCAATTACTGCACTTATTCTTTCACAAAATTAAGTTTCTATTCTGTCCAGGTCCCCATAAGCAGCGTATTACAAGGCCACACATAAACACACTTATGCACACCCTCGGCTCGGTGGTTCCCATGGGCTGTGGCGGCTGGGTAGGATGGCAACGTCAGACAAAAGTTCTACTTAGTCATCAAGCCCCCGGAAGAGGAACGGGATATTGTGAGCTCAACTACAAACTCGCCAATTACATTCAGTCCACCAGAGAACAATCGCCAGCGACTTCCAAGAAAACACCTTATTACTCTCTCTCTCTCGCAGGCTCCCGACGAAAAATAATCAAATCATTCTTATGATTTACTGAGAAACACCCCCGGTCTCCCACCACGCCACCATGCCGAGCTGTAGCGTTAGCAGTAGGAGCACAGGTCCAGTCCACCACACTTTATTTATATCACACTTTTTACAGCCTACGTTGTCACAAAGCAGCTTTACTAATATGAGTCCAAGCCCCTGGTGAGCCACAAAGTCGAGGAAAAACTCCCTAATGCTGGAGGAAGGAACACTGCAAGAAACCAAGACTCAAAAGGGAAACCCATCCTACTCTGGTCGACAGTGGATAGAAAGAAAGAATTAAAGAATTTCACTATGGACTGAACTAACAGAACATAAGGAACAGAGTTGTACAGACCACTGATGGCCTGTCAGACTTCTAGTTAGCAGGACCAGGATCTTCAGTTAGTAGCAGCGTCCTCTGTTGGAGTCTGGGTGAGTAGTAGGGGTTGCGCAGCACATGAACGTGATCCATGGTGGTCAAACTGGACTAGAGGACAGAAAAGCTCAAGACCCCAATTATGCCCAATCTGGTCTAGTATACAGGTGAGCACGAAACTCCGAAGATGGTCCAGACAGAGAAAAGCAATTCTGGATACAGGATATGAAATATAAATGTAAAGAGAGCAAAAATAAACTAGACCTACAGTACTATTGAGCTAAAGTATGCAAATTGGTTAAAGCCAGTTTAGTAAAACATATAAAGATTTGATGCTGTGTGAGCTGGTGAGGAGAACACAGGTTCGGTTCCAGATTCCTCCTCGGTTCCTCCAGCCATTGTTTGGATTGTGAAACTCCATCAATTTAATTTAATGAAGGACTGATCAAGTCAAACCAGGTTTCTGATGGAAACTATAAGTAATTCTGGACTTCCACAATAAATTCCACACACTGATATACTGAACATAAAATCAGTATTTACTGTATTTATTTGTATTTATTCTTTTTAGTTTTATTTAGTAATATTATTTTGAAAATTAATCTAAACATTTTATGTTTATTCATCTAAATATTGTAGAGGTGACTAAGACTTTTGCACAGTACTGTAGATAAAACAATCCAGCTAAAGTGTTGAGGGATGTCACAGATATGAGATCACCCTGAAAGACTGATCATTCTCTACTAGATCTGCACTTTTTATCTAAAGAGAAAAATAATTGCCAAAAGCTTGAATAAACAAGTTGGGTTGTAGCCTAGACTTGAAAACTGAGACTGTGTCTGAGTCTCAGACATGAAGATTATTTCAAAGCTGGGGGGCTTTGGATGAAAAAAGGTCATCGCCCTGCTTTAGCTTTCACAATTCTGGACCATAGACATTTTGCCTTTTCACACAAGTCTGAATGCCTAAAATAAAGATGAAGAGAAGCCAACCCAATTAGGTAAAAGAGACACAGCTATTATAGTTTATTATATTATTATATTATAAATATTACATTTATTAATTTATGAGGAAACCGATTCAATATTACAAATCTTTTCTACCATCTTTATCTTTATGTGACCCTCTAGAATTAGCTGTTAGTTTGAAGGTGAGATTAGAGTCAGGTGTTTTCAGTCACTTGGACAGTCGGGCATTAGTGGATGCCCTGTTTTATTTAAAGAACAGGGCATCTATCAAAGTCTGATCTTCACAACACGTGTGTGGAAGTATATCATGGCACAAACCAAGGAGATTTCCAAGGAATTCAGAAGAAGAGTTGTTGATGCTCATCAGGTTTGGACTCCTCTGACCCACAGTCTGTGCACAAATGGAGGAAATTTACGACCATTGTTACTCTCCCCAGGAGTGGCTGACCAACAACGATCAGTCAAAGAGCAAGGAGTGTAATAGTCCATGAAGTCACAAAGGACCCCAGGATAAGTTCTAAACATCGAAAAGCCTCTTTCGCATTGATTAGTGGTAATGTTCATGAGTTCACCATCAGGAGAACACAGAACAACAATGATGTGCATGACAGATCCAAAGAGAAAGCCACTGGTACACAAAATAACTGCCTGTCTATAGTTTTCTAAAGGCTGGATGGACATGTCCAAAAAAGGCTATTGAACAAAATGTTTTGTGGATGGATAAGACCAAAATAGAACTTTTTGGTTTGAATGGAAAATAAGAACCTGATCCCATCAGTAAAACATGGTGGTGGTAGTATCCTGGTTTGGGGCTGTTTTGCTGCACCTAGGCTAGGACAGCTTGACATTATTGATGGAACAATGAATTCTGAGTTATACAAAGAAATTCTGAAGTGTCAGGACATCTGTCTGTGACCTGAAACTCAATTATAGCAGCAAGACAACAGTCCTAAGCACACAAGATGTTCTACTAAACAAAGAGGAATAAAGTTGATGTTTTGGAATAGCCAGAATAGAAATGTACTGGAAGGACCTGAAGTGAGAAGGTCAACATCCAATAATCTGTTCTTTAAAAACTGTTTAAAATTACTCCAGCTCAATGTTCAAGACTGAGCTACAGTTTCCAGGAACATTTAGTTGCAGTTATTGCTGTGTGATGGGGACAAAGGTTCACATTTGCCAATCACAGATATGACATACTGAATAATGTCTCTCAACAAATAAACGATCAGTTGTAATATTTGTTTGATTGGGTTCTCGTCACCTACCTTTGCGATCTTTTTCTCGCATTTTCTGGGGCTTTCATAACACACCATACAGAGAGAGCTCATTTTGATCCAATTTTCTGAATTTAAGGTCCCACATGTTGGTAGCTTACTCCAGGGAGATTAGTCGAGTCTCCGTTGGGTCACATCAGTCAACGCCTCTGATTTTGTCATGGCCTTCACAGCCACCCTATTGTAGTGGCTCATTAAACAAAGGATTTAAATTAATGACTGTGTGAATGTGTGAGACAGGGCCTTAATGCACCATGTTTCCAGGCGAGAATATTGAGAGAGATGATATGGAACGGTCTAGACGGAGAGTGTGTAGGCAGGGTTTGGATGTTGTTTTAAACCGTCTGAGCTGTTATTAGCGAGGGTCTGCTCTGGTGCAATACATCATGCAGTGTGTATTCATGACCGATCATAGAAAAGAAAACAAGTTTAAGGTATTATTTCTGTGATAAGGCACTGACTCAAGTACAAGGAAAAGTGTCTACCAACAGTTAAACAGTGTCAGCTCAAGTGGACTGCGCAAATTTTAATTTTAGTGCACAGTGCTTAATGTTTGTCTGAAATAAGAGTTTCATGGCTGAGGAAAAGAGAGAAACATGGATTTACCAAATCCATTTATCACAGTAAGCCTTCAATTTTCAGTCCATTATGAGGTAGTTAGTATCTGTCATGTAAAGGTACAGTGTAGACCTGCCTTTACTTTAATTCCCCTTTAAATACAAAGGGATTGTTAAGATTATGCCATATGTTTTGATCTCTGAATGTATGCAGACCCATACCTACCTTGTTACTTCCTGAAAAACATTTGGAATTTAGATTTTATTGAAACTAAATGGGTTTATTTTTGAAAAATCATGAGGAGATTGCAGATTCAGTCCCTGATTATGAAAGTCGCCGTCAGCACAATTGGCTTTGCTCTGTTTGGATGGACAGGATGGCTCTCCAACTCCCCCAACTTATCCAAACACTTTGAGCTGTCCAGTGACATTGCGTTAGCTTCACTTGATTGAAAGAAAGAACTTGTTACCCTCTACCCTCCCAGTGTCATGGCGTCGGGTGAACTAGCTAGTGGGTGGATTGGGACATGACTAAATTTGGGAGAAAAAAATCAGCCACGAGGGTTCCAGTAGAATTGAGAATTGAGTTTTGTTTATTCCTCCCATTGCTAGTTTTTGACTAAATAAGGCTACAGGGTGGTCAGACGTGAAAAACGTGAGGTGCTGAAAAACGTTCATACTGTTTTGCACTAAAGCCTGCTTTGTCTGGATCTCTGTTGCTAAACATTATTGTAACTGTCATATAAAAATGTAGCTGTTATATAAAAGTTGATATATAAAATCATCCTTTTAGAAAGTGGTGTTCTATTAATTAGCAACTATGGTGCAGCTAAGTAGCAGCTTTTGTTGTTGTCTTAACTGAAGTCTCGGCTCCTTCTTGATCGTTTTTTAACAACATGTAAAACTCATCTGTCCCACTGAAAAAAAGATTGAAGAAATTGTCCCCTGCAGGCTGTGTTAGCATTGTAAGGGTATTAGCATTGTAAGGGTTTCAACGCTTGACTGTTTTCTCTATACGGACAAAACTATGATAAACAACTCCTCCTGTACTTGGAGAAGTTACTTCGTTACTGGTAAAGGCCAAAAAAGACAAAGTGTTAAACGGCCTTGGGCCAAGACCTACTAAACTGAGATTAGATGATTGAAAAACATCTATTCGACTGTACATCTTCACACTGATAATTATGGCTGGGAGACACGCTCTCGCCTTCTGTTCTGCTCAGATCTATAGGCTTCCTGGGGAAAGAGGGAAACTATGAAGTGCCCACCCGTCGAGATCCAGTTGCCCTGCTTAAACCTGGGATCAGCGAGTCTGAACTGAAGTTTGTTGGCTGCTTTCTTTTTTGCTGTGCTTTTTCTCTAAAAAAGATAAAAGAAAGTGAGAGGCTTGACCGGCTGCCAGGCTGCCTGACAGCTGCCAGAGGCGGAATATAATGAATTTAAACATAAAAAAGGAATTAGTAACTAAATGTCACTGACAAATTGGAGTAGAGTGAGAAGTTGAGTGCTTGAGGCGAAGTCATTCCATTAAAAAAATCTCCCGAAAAGCATAAATCCATACAAAGTGTACTTAATTTGCTACTGTTACTAGTTAACACAAGTATTTTAAATATTTTTGTTATTTTATAACTGTATATAAACATTTCAATAAAAATACAATGTTTTAGGAATATGAGACAAACAGAATGATTTGAGTCGGATAACTGCATGGGCTGAAGACCCAGAGCCTGAACATGGAAGGGAGCTGCTGGTTGGTTGGCGAAACTAACTGGGTTTATTTTTGAAAAATCATGAGGAGATTGCAGATTCAGTCCCTGATCATGCCTCAGCCATCCTTGGCCAAAGGTCGCCGTCAGCACAATTGGCTTTGCTCTGTTTGGATGGACAGGATGGCTCTCCCACTCCCCCCAACTTATCCAAACACTCTGAGCTGTCCAGTGACATTGCGTTAGCTCCACTTGATTAAAGAAAGAACTTGTTACCCTCTACCCTCCCAGTGTCGTGGCATCGGGTGAACTAGCTATAGGGGATGGAATGGGACATTTGGGAGAATTGAGAATTGAGTTTTGTTCATCCTCCCATTGCTAGCGTTTGACTAAATAAGGTTACAGGGTGGACAAGCATAAAAAACGTTAGGTGCACACTCCCCAGTAGGGGAGTAGCTTGTTGTCAAAGTTTAATCAGAGAGAATATTGACTAACTTATTACAACCTACCACTGACTGACTTTTTTTCTAGTGATTTTCACACAAAAGTCAAATTTGTGCTTACTGTGCTAAAATTGTTCATAAAGCATAAAAACAGGTCATGATCTATTTCACAGAGATGCATTGAAGTCCCATTGAACAATATAGGACCAACGGCATCTCATTTTAACTTTTTCTCGTTTTCTCAATGTTCCAGTGATTCTAAGTCCTATATAATTGTCTACGAACACTAGAAGGACCCCTTTTACGAGTTTTCTCGAGTTGAATGCCAATAGAATTACACTAACGACTCTACTGAGATCGTCTTTTCTCTGATGAAAACTGAAGCTGGAATAAACAAGCAACATAAGCATAAACGTTCCTCTCAACATTATAATGGCTTCTGTTCACGCATACACAAACAATTACCATTATATTTACATGTATAAATAAAGTGCATGAGTAAAGTGGACAACTGTATTATGGGGAGTAAATCATTTGTCCTCTTTTTTCTTATTTACACCATCTATTTGCTTGCAGTGCAAATACAATTGGGTTTAAATGTTTTTTTTTTTAAATGTGTGTGTGTGTGTGTGTGTGTGTGTGTGTGTGTGTGGCCTCTGCAGTATTCTAGCATTCCTGTCTAGTTTTGCATGTGATGAGATGATGTAGGTCATTAACATCATTGTATTTACACATATTCAGGTTAGAAGAAATGTGACTAGTTTTGAAATCTAACAATAAGCACTGTGAGTGTAGTTTAACTGATGTGAAAATACGAAAGTATGAGTTCCATTAGAATATCCTTCCTTTTTATATCACAGCAGCACAGATTCACCACATCCTTTCCTGCAGTTTTTGGAAATACTTGTGCCTAAACCCTTCCAGCACCTTTTTAAGCCACAAACAGTTCTGTCTGATCTGTCTGAACTTGTGAGTCTCCAGCTCATCCCTGCAGCTCAATGGAAGAAAGAGTCTGGGGAGGACAAGACATCATTCTCTAAACGTTTTGCTCTTCTTATACTGGATATAGTTTTGAAGAATATTTGGGATCATTATTCTGGTGAAGAATGAAATTTTGTTTAGTGATACGTAAAGCAAAAGGAATTGTGTGATACTGAGGAACTGTGATGTTTTTCTTCTTCATACACAAAGTGAATGTCAGTGCACAAAAGACGTCATAACAAATATTTTGATCCTTTGTGGCTAAATAACGTACTACTAAAGATTATTGCTTTAAGTATTTCTAATGTTTTTGACAAAGCAGTGATTTTTTTTTAAATCTGGGCGAGGGCTTGTAGTGTAAAAGGACCTGGGTATACACACACACACACACACACACGTATATATAAACAGTACTTCTGAGTTATACGGTATATAAAGGGTACTTATATATATATATCAGAAGTACTGTTTATATAATGAGCATAGCATATAAAATGGATTAAAAAGAATAAAAGAATAAATGCGGATGGGAAAATGGTTGTCTGAAAATGAATTATGATGGCTTTTTTGGGAACATAAATCCAAGTCATTAATAGATTTCAGTGGAGGGAAAAAACAATCAAATGTAGGACATGGGCCCTTTAATGAGGGTGTGTAGACATATGTTCACAGTAATCAATTGGAACATGACCATCAGACTTAATGGATCTTGTACATGACAACTGAGAAGGGAAATGTAACCGTATCCAGCGGGGTTCAGTGGACATGCACATAATGGTTTGCCTGTGTGTGTGTGTGTGTGTGTGTGTGTGTGTGTGTGTGTGTGTGTGTGTGTGATATGGTAGTGCTAGTGTGTGATGGACTCACTGGGAGTCCGTCTAACAGCATCAAGCAACTCACCACAAAGAGGACAGATGGCACATACACACACACACACACACACAAACACACTCACATACACACACACAGAGTGGTAGACAGGTCCTGCACTACAGATGGTGACATCACATCAGGGATGTGAGTCACAGAAGTTGAGAAGAGAAAGAAAAGATGAGATGTAGAGAGGGAGAGGAACTGGAGGGGGAGGAGGAAAAGTAGAGGAGAGAAGGAGATGAGAGAGAGACAGAAAGAGAGAAACAGAGAGGGAGAGAGAGAGAGGGAGAGAGAGAGAAAGAGAGAAACAGGGAGAGAGAGAGAGAGAGAGAGAGAGAGAGAGGGAGAGAGAGAGAAAGAGAGAAACAGGGAG
>JBBPCY010000002.1:3732185-3743956 GCA_037974405.1 Brachyalestes nurse | reverse complement strand
GAGAGAGAGAGAGAGAGAGAGAGAGAGACAGAGAGAGAGAGGGAGGAAGAGAGAGAGAGAGAGAGAGAGAGGAGTAAGAAAGAGAGAGAGGAGAAAGAGGGGGAAGAGAGAGAGAGGAGAGAGAGAAAGATAGAAAGAGAAAGAGAGAGAGAGAGAGAAAGAGGGGGAGAGATAGAGAGAGGAGAGAGAGAAAGATAGAAAGAGAGAGAGAGAGAGAGAAAGATAGAAAGAGAAAGAGAGAGAGAGAGGGGAGAAAGAGGGGGAGAGAGATAGCGGAGAGGAAACGTGAGTCAGAGGAAAGAGAAAACAAGGGAGAGAGAGAAAAGAGTGAAATAGATAAGAAAAAGAGAGAGACGGATGAGAGTGAGATAGAGAGAATAGAGATAGAGAGGAGAGAGAGAGAGAGGGACAGAGAAGAGCAAAAAAGAGAGAGAGGAGTAAAGGAGAGAGAGAGAAAAAAGAAACAGAGATGAAAGAGATTCCGAGGAGAGAGAGAATAGAGATAGAGAGACAGAGAAAATAAAGATAGAGAAGAGAGAGACAGAGAAAATAAAGATAGAGAAGAGAGAGAGAGATGAATGAGAAAGACTGAGAGAGAGAGGGGCGAGAAATAGAGACAGAGGAGAAAGGTGGAAGAGAGATAGAGGAGAGATAAAGAGAGAGCGAGAGAAAATGTGAGTCAGAGAAAGAGAAAGAATAGAGAAGAGAGAGAGGGATAGAGAGAACAGAGATAGAGAACAGAAAGAGAAAGAGAGAGACAAAGAAAGCAAGAGAAAATAGAGAGATAGAGAGAGAGTGAGAGAAAAGAGAAATTGAGAAGAGAGAGAGACAAAGAAAGCTGGAGAAAATAGAAATAGAGGGGGAGAGAGAGAGAGAGAGAGAGAGAGAGAGAGAGTCAGACTTGATTCACATATTGTTGACTCGTGACTCGACTCAAACTCGAGGTTTAAGACTCAGGTAGACGACTTAATGCAACTAAATAATAAACAATAAAACCAAACGTCTTTATGTTTCATCTGCCAGGAAAACTGAGAAAGCTCCACCCAAAACAAGAACCAAAATAGGCTGCACAGTTTAAAATGGAGAATTATATAATAACAGACAAATAACAGAGTTTATGAGATCAAATTCAAGCTTGTTTCATTTATTCATCATTAAGTTATTCACCATTAACTATTATAAATAAAGGTTCCCTGTTCCACTGGAGAACCAATTTAAGCTCTCACAAGAACCTTTCCATGCACAGTTCCTTAAAAAACCTTCTTTGTTCAGCTGCAAGGTTATTCAGTTTATTCATTCCACAGATGTTTCATGTTTGTAGCTAATTCCGTGTTTGAGGTGGAGTCATAGAGAGCAGTTCGATATGAAATAGTTCACTGTAGAGAAACCTATTGACTCAGTTGCTTTACAGTGGTGGTGAATGGAACCAGGTGTCATAAGGTTTAAAACACAAATAAACATATTTAATATTTACTATTTAAAAAATATTTTCGGCCAAAAACAATTTCTAGGACATCAGGCAACAATTTAAATATTATATATTTAATATTATATATTTAATATTATATATTATATATATTAATATAACTTTTTTGAGGAAACTTTGTACAGGCATTAAACTTGACGTCTGGTTCCATTTACCACCTCTGTGATCAATTCTGAGTACATTTCTCTACGTCATGTAATTTCATACCGAGGATGACTTTCACACTCTGGATGACTTTGTTTACATCCTAACTATTAAATAAAGTTGACATTTTGAACAAAAATACACCACATAGACAAAAGTATTGGGACACACCTGTTTTCTAGTCTTTGGGCTTATTTTTCTAGTCTTATTGCCTCAACATACAGACATTTTGGACAACATTTTCATCTAATATCAGTGTCTGACCTCACAAATGCTCTACAGAATGAATGGGCATGAATTCCCACAGAAACTCCAAAATCTTGTGGAAAGTCTTTCAAGAAGAGTGGAAGCTGTTCTAGCTGCAAAGAGGGACCAAGTCCAGATTAAAGTCTGTGTAATTGAATGTAATGTAATTAAAGTCCCTGTTGCTGTGATGGTCATGCACCCCAATACTTTCCCCCCTATAGTGTAAGTACTGCCATGCCAAGGCCTAAAGAATTATTTTGGCAATATCTGGGACAACATGTCAGACAACACATTCCATGTTTTTTCATGTTTCTGTGAGGAACTTCTCAGTGGGTCTCAGTAGTAGGTACTTGATTTGTGTGCATTACATCCTGGGTTCAAGCCCCAGCATCTCCATACTGAATAACTCACATTCGGTAGGTTTGATTCTCAGGACTGCTAGTGGCACCACTGAGGTACCCTTGAGTAAGGTGTGGTCCCCAGGCACTGTGCCCATCCACTGCTTCCCTTAAATGGGTTAAAGACAGAGAAAGATGTTCACACTGTGTGGTGTGACTATAAGGGGCCACTTTACTTTAATTCAGGTCATTAAACTCTCCCGACATCTGGCTCCATTCACCACGACCGTGATCAAATTCTGAACAAATTTCTCTATATTATATAATTCCACATTGATCCCACTCTGAGTGACCTTGTTTAGATCCTAACGATTAAATTAAGATAATATTGTAAACAAAAATTCTGGACAGAAGTATTGTGGCAAAATGGGCACAAATTCCCACAGAGACGTCCAAAATCTTGTGGAAAGCCTTCCAAGACGAATGGAAGCTGTTATATCTGTTAAAGGAGGGAGCAGCTCCTTAAAGTCTACGTATTTAAATACAATGTCATTAAAGTCCGTGTTGGTATTATGGTCAGGTGTCCCAATACTTTTGTCCACATTGTGTGTGTTAAGTTCCTCTTCAGAGGCGAAGGCCCGACTTCGTTGGTCTTCGCGGTTGCCGTTCCTAAACGGAAAGAGCCGAGTGGAACCGAGAGCGTGGTGTTGTCGTCCAGCTCCGGCCCGGCGCCATATTACCAGTGCTTTTCCTCAGGAGAGAAACTCAAACAGAATCAGAAATCAGAAGTAAACTACGGGCAAAATAACAACAGCAGTTGTGCCGTTATCTACTGAACCTATCAGCTCGGACTAAGTGCAAGCAGAGAGACAGGAGGGAGGTGTAAGGCAGGTTGGAGCTGCAAGAATGGGGCATTCCCGGAGCCGCAGCTCGTCCCGCTCCAAGCGCTCTAAGAGCGGCAAGCATAGCAAGAAGAGGTCCCGGTCCCGCTCCCGGGAAACCAAGCGGAGCCGCCGCAGGGAATCCCGCTCCAGGTCGCGCTCCAACAACGCGGCGGCACCCACTGGGGGCTCACGGCGGGACAGAGAACGGGAGAGGGACCGGGGCTCCCCGGCCGAGAGAGTAGACATGTTCGGCCGGACTCTCAGCAAACGAGCCGCCGTGGACGAGAAGCAGAGGAAGGAGGAGGAGGAGAGGAGAGTGGAGATGGAGAGGCAGAGGAAGATGTGAGTGATTTCAGAGGAGCTGGCCTGGATAAACACGAGCTAAAGCTAAGCTAACTAGTCCAGCCGGGCCCACTCTAGCCTTTAGCTTAGCTTAGCTTAGCTTAGTTTAGCTTAGCTTTGCTGGCTAACTAACCGAGTTGTCAGCCTGCACTGATAGAGAGACAGACTGGTCGATAGATAGATACAATGATAGATTGATGGTTAGACAGATGGATACACGTGTAGGTAACAGAATGATGCATACATAGAAAGGTGGATAGATAAGCAATCAGATTGATAAGATAGGTAGATAGGCAGACAACTGGTAGATAGACAGATACAGACATATTAATAGACAGATGCATAGATAGGTTGATAGATAGACTGACAGAGACTGACAGATAGATGGGGGATATAATAATCGAAAGATGGATGCTTTCATAAGTACAGTGAGATGTGGTTTGGAACATGGCAGCAAATGCACAGTAAACATCTGAAATATTTATATGTATGTATATAAAACAATACAGTGGAATACAACCATGAACAAATAAGAAAAAAAAACAGAAAAAATATACATACACATATATGTAGATATACAGTGGATAAGGTGCAGGTAGGTTGGCTGAGTATATCCACATTAATATGAATACTGTAGCAGAGTATAAATATGTATTGAACAAGAAATTATTTTACAGAATATTGGTATTGTTCAGTCGTGTTACTGCACTGAGGGGATGAGGAGTTAGACATTATATAGAAGTCCAGTGAATAGAATAAGTGTAGTGTTGTGATAAATGTAATGCTGTGGTGCATGATAGGGGTGTTTAAATAAATCACATAATCGGTGCATTGTGATGCAGACGTGGACGATTCTGCATCGATGCAATGACCGAATCCATTATAATGACACTGCTTGATTTTTTGGCGGCGGCTTTAAAAAACTAGTTTAAAAGTCCCGGTAGTGACTGTGGCTGCCTCTGGATGATATCTGGACACGTTTTGGATTTTGATGAACAGATTGGGAACCATGAATTGGACAAGTCACATGCAGTGTGTAAAGGTTTAACCCCCACAGCCAGGTGTTCATATTCAGAAATCCCAACCGCTGAATATTGACTCATCCTTGTAATGTTTCAGGAAGTGCCCTGTGTCCAGTGCTGTTATTTTATGTTACATGTTTTAGTTTGTATATCATAGCACTGCAGAATGTTTTGATTTTGAAGACTGACCATATTCATTGAAGATGTAGGCTAGGCCTATACTATTTATTTTGGTTACAATTTAATGTTATAGGTACAATTTCTGTTTACGTTTTGATGAGCTATGTCTATATTCTTTATTTCTGTTTACAATTTAGTGTAATGGTCACAATTTTTGTTTACATTTTCTGGTTTTGTTGAATAAGTACAGGAGCTTACATCTCACTGCTTGTATTTGAAGCAGTGAAGTAATGTAGAAAATGGAGGCATGGAGATAACGAGTCGTTGATATGATAATCGAATCGAACCGTGAGACCAGTGAAGGTTCACACCTCTAGTGCATGATACAATCAGAGTATCAGTAGTGTGATTTTACTGCTACATATTTTCGATCGCCGTGCTTTTCTACACAACAAAGACAATATCATCACATTTCTGCCTTAAAGGATGTAAATAATTATCTTGTCTTTGTGTTGCATTATTGTTTGTCTATTCTATCTATTTTTTATTGCCTTATTAGCTTTTATCTGTGCATGTTGCACTAAGCAAAAGAATTTCCCTTAAGTTCTTTCTTATTTGGCCTACATCAGTTTAGCCCATTCATGCTAAAGTTCAAAGGCGTGCTGTTTGAATGAGCTGCAATTCAGGGCAGCCAATCAGAAAGAGATCATTTGCATGTAACAGTCTGTCAGTATAAGTTATGATAGATTGAACTATGCTGAATTAGAAATACATTTTTATCCACAGTATTTTTTAACACCAAAAATGAATTGTAGAATATGGGCATTTAAAAAAAAAAGTTAGTGGATTTCAAATAATGTTACTTTTGTTGGATTTTATGAAGAACTTGATTCATCAGATCACCCAGTAACTCCTCTGGAGTTGTGAATGGTCAACTGTGATGGGACAACTTTGACACTGTGAGGCTCATTTGCATGTTGCAGCAATGGCAGTACTGCAGACACCAATGTCACAATGACAATAGACGGCATATTAGGCAGCCCTAGTGTCTTAGTCAAGCTAATTTATCACAGTTACTCATGAAGTCTATTTCAAAAACAGTAAGTGAGTAACTTTTCCTAAAACACAGTTGAAAGTCTAGTAGACTACACTGCTAGATACTAGTAAACATGCAATACTGATATTTTGTCCATATTGTGCAGATCTACTAAGCACCAGCATCTTAAAACCTTTGTTTACCTCTCATAATTAAACAGGCTGTTTGTTACTGTACCTTTTAGACTGATGTGTAAATTATCTCTGTTCTGATTGGCTTCCCTGTTTCGCAGCTCACTGAAAAGGCAACACAGAGCTGAAACACTCCTTAGAACTTCGGCATGAATGGGCGGGGCCAAACTGCCATAGGCTGAATAAGAAGATATATGTGACATCACAAAAACTAAGATTTGAATACAGTCAGTCCCTGTGATGGGGAGTTTTTTCGCAGAGGAACTTAACACAAAAGTATTGGGATGCCATGTTTAACACACTCAAAGTCTCTGTAATTCTAAAAAAGTGATTGGAAACATTATGTAGCTGTACAATTGCAATACTGATATATTGTCCATGTTGTGCAGCTCTCCTAAGCACCAGCATCTCACAAAGACATTTCCATTTCCACACCTCCGCATACGAGATGAGCAGCTTTCGAAGCTTCCGTTTCTGGCCACGTCGTCGGGCGACACTTCATCAAACAGATGCTGTGTCTGGTAATTTAATCAGAGAAGTCTCTGTGACCCCAGGTATTTTCAGATTTGCTTTTGTAAGTGAGCGCAACTAATGTGACCTGAAGAGGTTTGCAAATGAAAAAAGCAAGTAAACAAGAAAGAGGATCCAATAAAGAGCAGGAAGCGAAAGGTGGAAGGAGAAGGCAGAGCCTTTAGACACAGTAGCTCTGGGTTTGGCCTCGGGCCTGGCTAGATTGCCATCTGAACCTTAAACAGCACTCTGCCTATTTTGGTTGGGGGTCAGACTGACCCCAGGGCATGGCTTGCTGTGACCCCTGCTCAGTCCTTGCCAATAAAACTCAAAAGAAGACACTGGAGAAAGGTCTGTGGTGTCCTATTCCATAGCCTGGTGAGTGCAAATCAAATCAGGCGATAATTGGAATTTTGAAGAGTTTTTTTTTTTTTGGGCGATTATGGCTCTTGGAACAGACAACAAGCCCCAGTAGTGCCACTTACAAAAAAAATACAGCTTTGAATAAAATAAAACCCAAAAACGTTGAACACCGTGAGCTTTATTCAGAGTTTTTTGCTGTGCACCGCTTAATTAAATAGGACTGTCTTTATCATGGAAAGTATATTACAGACCAAAGGTTTGGGTCCCTTGCATTTGAAAAAACAAAAAAAACCTTCCTTTTCAAACTTGTATTACAAGAAAAAAATAGAAATACTTAAATCAAATGCAGCTGATTTCGTAGATATTTAGTCACAAATTCAGGTTCAAACTATTGGAAACTCAAAATTTAGAATAGGTGCTGTGAGGGTTTGGATAAAAGTTATTTCCAAAAATTGCTGGAACAGATGTGGTGAATCTGTGCTGCTGTGATGAAGGTGATGGGAGTTATTTTGATGAAACTCGTGCATAGACTTTCACGTCTAATAAACTGCTATTAAAATGTATGAGTCACATTTGTTTTAATTTTTTCTTAAAATATGTTTTCTTGTAATAAAATATTGAAAGAACAGCAAATCATTTCTTTTTGTTTTAAATCCAAGGGCCCCAAACATCTAGCCCATAATGTTCTTTAAATAGCCGCAGAAAAGCGTATTCTGATGTGCTTTCATTTATAACGTTAGCAATAAATACATAAATAAACTGGAAGGATCGGGATGACTGAAGCTTCAGGATTCTTTAGTACAACAGAATAGGGTTTCAGTCTGAGCTGCGACCTCCCCAACAAATAAAGGGGCACTGCAACTTAGAGGTGTGAACCTTCACTGGCCTCATGATTCGATTTGATTACGATTATCATATCAACGATTCGATTCGATTTGATATCACGATGCATCCCATCAATTTTCTGCATTACTTCACATTATGTTTTCAAATACAAGCAGTGAGATGTAAGCTCCCGTTTTTATTCAACAAAACTGAAAAATGTAAAAAAAAAATTGTGACCATTACACTAAATTGTAAACGGAAGTAAAGAATATAGCACAAAAAAAGGTAAACAGAAATTGTGCCCATATCATTAAATTGTAAGTCAATAGTACAGGCCTCGCCTACGTCTTCAATGAATATGGTCAGTCTTCAAAAACAAAACATTCTGCAGTGCTACTTTTAAACTAGATTTTTAAAATCAATAATAATCGATATAATCGATTATGTCCTGCCACTGCATCGCTGCGGAATCGTCCGCGTCCGCATCGCGATACATCGATTATGTGATTAATTTCATCACCCCTACTGCAACTCCAATAGCAAGTAACTGATTACAGTTCATTTCATCTGGTGGTTCTCTTTCATTCACAAATGGTGTTAATTGGCCACCTAAATCAAGTTGTATTATTCTGCCCATATTGCCAACATCCTATTAAAATGAAAAAATCACTCCATCAAAGCACATTTTCTAGAAGAGACATGACACTGGAGGCAGTTTGGTAATGTGCATTAATTTGCATTGCACAGTTTTGGCCCTGTGTTTCAGTAACACTTTCCCTCCGTCTCTGTCCAGCCGTCAGCAGGAGATCGAGGAGCGGCTGATCGAGGAGGAGACGGCGCGGCGAGTGGAGGAGCTGGTGGCCCGGCGAGTGGAGGAGGAGCTGGAGAAGCGGCGGGACGAGATTGAGCGGGAGGTGCTGCGGCGCGTGGAGGAGGCCAAGCGCATCATGGAGGCGCAGCTGCTGCAGGAGCTGGAGAGGCAGAGGCAGGCCGAGCTCAGCGCACAGAAAGCCCGCGAGGTAACGCTCGGTCGTTCGTAACAGAGCGGCACTCCACCGCAATCTATACACCCCGCCGCCGTGACACAACTCAGCACTCGCTCCTTCAAGAGGTTTCTTACTGGCTTTAGCTCAAAAGAGAGGGCAGAGTATCCCAGTTAGTTGCATTGGACTCCTCTGTAGGAAGGCAGGTCATAAACTCCCGTACTCCACTGTCACGAAGCAGGTCAGATCACTGCTTCATCAGATTTCTGGAACAGGTCTCTCCAGCTGGCAGAGGACCTTTTAGAATCAGAATCTTTATTCATCGGAGGAAATTGCTTTTTCTACGACTGTGCAGACACACAGAGACACAAAGACAAGAACAATATAACTCGTGTGCTATGAGTGTAACTGGGGCTGTGTATGGCCTGTGGAGCGAGTGTTTGCGTGAGTGACTGAACTGCATGTGTGGAGATCCTCTGATTCCTCTCAGGGAATTGTTTTGCCCGGCCTAACGTTGAATGATGTCAGGTCACGCTCATCACTCTTGAAGGTGTGCGATGTGAAAGTTTTTTCACGGCTGTGAGAGGTCAATCATTCCTGTTGCATTTTCCCTTCCCTCTCTTTCATGCCTTTCTTACCTTCTACTCTTCTATATGTCTTTCATGTCTATTCTTTGACTTCGATAAAAAGGCCAAAGTGGACCTTCAGTATTTCTGTTAGGCTTCAGTATTTATTTGTTTGTGTATTACGATGTTCTGTGCACATTTTCTCATTTCCTTGTTTGTCTTTTTTGAGATTTGGCCTATTATTATTTTTTTAATAAACCCCACATACCATTTGTGAACCGCATGGTTATGGTAGTTTTTACGGGCCAAGCGTTTTTGGCAAGCAGCACACGATTAGTGATTTTGGTTTAGAGTCATCGATTTCTAAATCAATATTTGGTGAAAGTTTTATCATGTTCTGTCATGTTAGCATTGAAACACAAAAGCAATGCTTTACTGCTTAGAGCCAAAAACAACCATTAACTCTCACCAACCAACAAGAGCTCATTGCTCAAAAGTGCTGTTAAAATATTAAAGTAAACATTAAAAATACCTAAAACAAATGTAACTGGCTGGTTATGAATTGTAACAATATACAATATGAAAAATTAGGTTTTATCAAAAGAACCCCCCCTGCCTTTATCACAGCAGCACAGGTTCACCACATCCTTTCAGCAATTTTTGGAAATGACTTGTGTCCAAACCCTCCCGGCACCTTTTCAAGCATCAAACAGTTTCATTTGCTGGACTCTCATTTCAAACCTGTGTTTCAAATCAGTCCAGCTCATCCTTGCATTTCAATGGGAGAAAGATCTGGAGACTAGGGAGGACAAGAAAGTGTTCTCTAAACTTTTTGTTTTTCATATACTGGATATGGTTTTGGCACAATTTAAAAAAAAAAAAGCTTTGAATCATTACCTTGTTGAAGAAAGAAATTTTGTCCAGTTATATATAAACCAGAATGAATTTTTCCTTTTTTCACAATTAACACAAGGTGTACGTCAGTGCACTAATATATAAAATTACTACGGACTATAAAATCCTGAACACCAGTCAGGTATATTTGTTTTTAAGTATTTCTAATGTTTTCTTGTAAGATTTCTTTAAAAAAAAAAAAAGCAATGTATGTTTAAAAACAACAAAAAAAACCTTCTGGCCTGTAATGTAGGAGCATATTATATCTTTTGTAAGGAGTTTACTTTCTCTCTCACATTTCCATCTATACCTGTCCTTATTTAATATTTAATTCATTTTTTTTCAAGGTCAGCTGCTGCTTTCCGTGCTGTCTTCTAACCTTCTTTTTTCCCCTCATTGTTACAAGTGCAGTTTTATTGTAAATGTACTTCTATGTCTTCATGAATTGCTTTTCCTCAGGACTGCCAGGTCTTCTGCACCTACATGCACTTTGACACACACACACACACACACACGCATACCAACACACACTCCCACATCTGTTGACACAAGACGTCAAGCCACTAAAGCAGGATGCAGTTAACACACTCCATGTAACGAATGTGTTGTTGCCGTTGTTAACCCCATTTTAACAGTAGTAGCCTGACGTCCCGCGATGTCCCCACATGGTAATGTGTTTTACTTACATGCCTCATTCTCCTGTCCACCACACCATCCCTCTCACTCTACCGGACTGTGCTATACTGCATGTGGTGTCGCTGTGTAAGAGCGCTAGCTTGCGCCAGCGGCTCAGAGCAGAGTTTTTTTGAAAAGGGGAAGTGCAGCGCTGTCCAGGACGAGACACACACGGGACCAGGCAGTAAATACTCACCCCCCCTTTAATCAGCAATTGTGTAGGTACAGTACACAGTCAAAGGAAAAAAGCGTAGGTATACAAGCATTGGTGAGCTATTACTATTTAATCTCTCCTTTTTATTTACTCTTTATGTCTTTTTTTTTTTTTTGCTGGTAGATTAGAAAGAAAAAAAATCAATCAGTCTTTCCATCTGCAAACAAATGTGTTAGTCAATGTTTGTCTTAATATGCCTGTTCTGTATGTATGTTCATGAATGTCTGCGTAAGACATTGCGGGGAAAATTTTAACGTGTGATTGGAGCCATTCATGGGAGGGTTTATTTCTTTTGTTTTGTTTTGTGATCGTTTGGACGCCAGGGAGAGAGGCGTAGGGGTTTAATTCTTTGCATTTACCTAAGATTTTGCCAACTGAACATGTGAAATGTGCCGAGTGTGAGAAAGAGGATGAGAGAGCTTTCTGTGCTATGAGTGTAACTGGGGCTGTGTATGGCCTGTGGAGCGAGTGCAGGAGTGTTTGCGTGAGCGACTGAACTGCATGTGTGGAGATCCTCTGATGCCTTTCAGGGAATTGTTTTGCCTGGCCTAACGTTGCCATCGTGTCACCCCTCTAGGAGGAAGAAAAATCCAAAAGAGAGGAACTGGAGAAAATTTTGGAAGAAAACAACAGAAAGATTGCAGAAGCTCAGGCTAAACTGGTAAGCCTTTTTTAACACAATAACTAACATCAGGAACACCTCTTTCATATGTACAGTACTGTGAAAACTGTAGAGCCACACGTCATTTCTTCATATTTTCCTTCCAGTGAGAGAGACTTTCTTATATTTTTAATGTAGTTTTGAGGAATAGTTCTCCAGGCTTCCTGAAGGACATTCAAAGACTCTCATTTCCGGTCCAGTCCCTGAACCTGACCAGTTTCAGAGGAATGTTTTTGTTGGTTAAGACACACAGTGACCTACGTATGAATCA
>JBBPCY010000002.1:3697566-3715967 GCA_037974405.1 Brachyalestes nurse | reverse complement strand
AGATGAGAGAATCTGTAACAGTGCAGGTCTGACTCCTATTAACTGGTTGTAGATGATACAGAGTCAAATTCTAGACTCTCCTTTAACTTTAAATGCACTCGTTACTGTTTCATCACTTAAAAACACTCGTCTGGTGATCCACATCATAATTATAATTATATTATTTATATTAGTGATGAAACTCAAATGGTGAATATCCTGTAAATGTATTTGTTAGCAAAGAATATTGAGTGTATTTTTAGTAAATATTTAGTAAATAGTAAGTAAGTAGTAAGTAAGTAGAACATGTCAAAACCCCTGATTGGTAGTGTATATCTGCACATATGTTGCATTTCTAGAGTGACTCCTTCAGTCCTGATATACACCTACCACTACCATCTGACTGAGGCCCACTGATGAGGCTGCTGCTCGTATTCACTGTCAGGGGCTTCTCTAGAACTCCCAGATGTCCCTCACAAAACTGTAAACATGATTAGTGGTCCCCAGTCACTCCTAGTTATCACCTGAAGGCCTAACCAGTGGGACAGCCTGCTTAACTAATACCACAGAGAAAAATCAATCAGACTGGATAATTTTCCATTTCAAGAGGTTAACCCTGGTGTTTCCAACCAAAACATATTCATGAAGCAGGAGTAGTACTGCAGAGCTTGCCAAGTTTCAGGACAAACATGATTGAATAAAAATAAACAGAAAAGGTCAGACAAGATTTTTTTGGTTCCGATGGTTCCAATATAGCATCAGTACTTTTTTGAAGAATATATATATATACTTAAGTGTGTGTGTGTGTGTGTGTGTGTGTGTGTGTGTGTTTGGTATGAAAACTGAGTCTGAAAGAAAGGTCACCCATTCTTCAGCCTGTAATTGAAAGTTGCCCATTAAACTATGGATGCCTGTCCTTCTATATTTCTCTCTCTCTTTCCTTTTGTCTCACACTCTGAAAGTCCATTGCTCAGCTACTTCTACTGTTGATGTGACATTTGCAGTAAAATTATACAATCATCTATTATACAACACACACAGACACCCAGTCACACACACACACACACACACACACACCATGCTGGCACTCTCTGTGTCTGCATACCTCAGCATCTCTGTCTCTTTCTCATTTTATATCTCTCTCTCTCTCTCTCTCTCTCTCCCTCTCTCTCACTCAAGATCTCTCCTTGTCTGTCTTTTTTTTATCTCTCCCACTGCCTCTCTATCTATCTCTCTTTATCTCTCTCTCTCTCTCTTTATCTGTATCTCTATCTGTCTCTCTCTCACTGCCTCTCTCTCTCTCTCTTTATCTGTATCTCTATCTATCTCTCTGTAACATCATTGACGTAGGAGCATATGGGTATCTCGCTTGTTTGTGTGAGTGAAGTGTCTTAGGCAGTAATCCTGTTGTAAATCAGTCTGAAGTTCTGGAAGTTAGCAGTTGGTCTGGTGTTCAGTGAGAACTCACAGCAGCACCGTCTGGTCCTTCAGAGCTCCTCACCTGAATTCCAGATCTTCAAACTATGGTGGTCTGGAATTTAGGAACTGAAGACATCAGTTCTATGTACTTGTCTGCAACATTATTATTCCGTTTCCTGACTCCTCTTTTCTCCCCCGACCCCAGGAGCATCCCATCGCGAGGGCGAGACGGCCGATGGTGGTGGCGGCGGTGGGAAGTCCTCATCTATGATTGGCTCGGAGGTGGCGCTGTTCGCCGGCATCGCCTCAGCCAGCGTCATCGTCATCATCATCATCGTCATGCTGGTGGTCCTGCTGTTGAAGTACAGGCGGCGCCATCGCAAGCACTCGCCCCAGCACGCCACCGCGCTGTCCCTCAGCACGCTGGCCACGCCCAAACGGGGCGGAGCTGGCGGCAACAACAACGGCTCAGAGCCCAGTGACATCATCATCCCCCTGCGGACTGCTGACAGCGTCTTCTGCCCGCACTATGAGAAGGTCAGCGGGGACTACGGCCACCCCGTTTATATCGTGCAAGAAATGCCGCCTCAAAGCCCGGCCAACATCTACTACAAGGTTTGAGGGACCATGAGGACCCGCTTTGACGTTTGACCTGCTCCCCCCAGTCCTCGAAGGACCGCCCCTCCACCCTCGGGGGCAGGACCGAGCTAGCCCCGCCTCCTCTTGTGGCTGTCGTTTTATTACTTTTTTGGTTTGTCCAATAATCCTTACTATTATCACCAGTATAGATTTTCCCATTGGTGGAGTGAGGCTCCCAGTATGCTGCTCTTAAACCCCGAAAACATGAACTGACATCGGAAACGCTGTATTGAGGCTCCGGGGGGGTTGTTTTGGGGGTCCAGTGAGGGGATGAGGTCCTCTCTTCAAAGACTCCACAGCTGGAGACAGCAAAAACAAGAAAGAGGGACAGACCGAAAGGTTGAGGTCACGGGCGTCTCCTCGACTCGGAAGTGGACGCAGCCGCCGCTGGCTGGACTTAACGAGGAGCTGCTTCTAGTTTCGGAGTTTCCCGGGCTCCAAACCGTCTCGCTCGTCACATGTACTGTTTATTTTTTTTCTCTTTCAGTTCGTTTCCACCCTCCCTTCATCTCGACACGCCTGTTTTTCTTCTACGAAATGACTCTCACCAATCGTTACTTGAAAGCCTTTCTTTGTTTTTGTTTTGTAAGGTCACTCGTCTTAACTCTTGGTCATTCCTTTAGTATGGTTCACTTTTGGTTTATTTTAAATTTTTTGGTAGAACGTAGGTATCGTCATAGAGATCCTTATGTGCTGGTTTACTTCGTGCTGTTCGTATGTTGCGTGGGACACACACACAAACACACAAACACATAACACACACATTTCGCTCGCTGGACTCTGCGGCAAGGGCTAGAAGACGGAGAACGGAGGGTCGCGTTCGGCCTGTTTTCTGCTGGGACGGCGTGGAGGAACCATGTGAACACTTTTAAAGCAGCACTTTTGAAACCCCTCCACCTGGCCCATGTAGAACACACACATCTACAGTACACACTTGCACACACACACACCCACAAGAACACCACAGTCACTGGAGGAGGAGGAGCTTATTGGCAGCACCAGTGCAGTGATATGATAGGATAGAAGCATATTAGCCAAATGGCAATAAATGTTCAACTGCCATCCATGCGATATGGGTCGGACCCCTATTCCAATGAACTGGTGCTGCGTGGAACAAAAAAAAAAGAAAGAAAGCACAGGGGTCATCATCCTACATGTTGCTTTTTAGCATTAGCATAATGATTATCATTATAGTTATTATTATTTTTATTATTATTTACTTGTTTTAATTGAATGCAGAAGACGTAATTAACATCATTTTTGCGATTTCCTTTATAGCTGTACAGTTTTTTTAATGTGGAAAGAAACAAAGTAGGAAAAATTTATTTATGATACACAGAGCACACAAATGGCCAGAATATTAATAATTTAGCAGACATGTTATGCAAATTTAGATCTTTTTTCAATCTTTTCATTTTTTTACGTTTTTTTTTTTTTTGCCCCTTTCGCACCAGTCTTATTTGAAATAGTTGCCTTTTGAACCACAAGCTTCTATAAAAAACTAAATATATATAAAATACACACACTGCGACACACACATGCAGCAGACACACATGCAGGTCAGGAAAAGAGAGAGAAAGCTGTGGAAGAAGGTCTCAGAGAAGAAAACAGCATGTTGGGTTTTAAAATAGCTGGAAGGAATGAGGAACAAGGGCCAGAAATGGTGGAGAGGAAGGGCAAGTCTGGCAGAACCTTCCGCACCAAGGCCAAAGCAAAACATCTCTTCTGGCCAGGCCTGTCTCATCTGATGAAGCTCAGAAGAGCACTGGGTTGAAATTAGGCCTTCTCAAGTGGGGACCAGGGGAGCGGACAAGGGCAGATGGGAATTGGCTCAGGCTAAAAAAGTAAATTGGGCAACTTTTTCGTGTTACTTCGTAAGTCTCTGTGGGGGGAAAATGAAAAAAGAAATGTTGGAGAACATATCAGGACTGTTGATGCACTCTTAAAAAGTTCTAAAAATGGTTCTCTGAACGGCTTCAGATCCCCAGAGTAGGGTCTTTGGGATGAATCAGACTGGAGAACTTTCTCGATGTTTGAGGAACCTCCACTTAATGTAAAGGCACTAGTGAGGACTTTTTCAGTTGGTGTAGAACTTTTCTGAAGGTTCTTTCAAGGTTTCCAAATGACTTGGAAGCTCACAAATCTCTTGGTCTTCTGTTGCACCCTCATTAGTGCAGAAGAACCATTTTTTGGTTCCCTGAAGGATCTTTGGGTGAGATTTAGAAATGAGGAGTTTAAAGAACCTCCACATAACGTGACGTTCTCTACCAATTGAAGGTTTTGGCCTAAAACCATGCACTCAAGCCAAGAACCATTTAGGAACCCTTATTTTTAAGAGTGCAGAGGCAGTCCAAGGCCAGGAAGTCGCCAAGCTGAGGCACTCCCATGGGACTGGCCGGGTGAATTCCCACAACCCTCTCCTCTTTCACACACATCCTTCTAGGCTCTCATGAGAAACCTTCTCTGGTCGAGCCTCTCCAGCGTGATGGTGCGCGTGGTCGTCTTTGTGAACCTTTTTCAAGCAAGTCCAAGTTCTCCCATCGACTTCACCTACTTTTGAAATCACATCATGCGGGAAGCTCCGACTTGGTTGACCTCCATAGTCACGTATCAGCCACTAGTCCATGAGTTTTCATTTCCATCTGTTCACAGAGATCGTCGAATCTCGCCAAAAAGCCAAGCCTTGTGAGATCTGAGGTTTGTGCCTCTGTAAGAGGCCTAAAAATAAGCAAAATATGCAATTTTTATTTATTTTTGTAATCGAGAGAGAGAGAGATAAAAAAAAATGAAATACACCTATGGAAAAGTGTTCTTAACCACTGAAATGAGTAAAAAATGAAACAAAACAAAAAACAACTCAAGCAAAACATCACAATCCAGCTGTTTGCTTTTTTATAGTATTCTTAATGCAGATTTCTGTTCTTTTTTTTTCCTTTTCTTTGTGCAGTAAGTATGAGGTAAGCTGTGAAAACACACTCTAGATGACATACATTGCAGAACACATACACACCCACAAACACACACACACATCGCCGTTCGGTTGCTGTCCTGTATGGGCAAGAAAAATGACAATCTTCTTAGTTTCTTTGAATCCGAAGAGCTTTCCCGAGCCGTCAGACGGTGAAACCCTCTAACGACGTTTGCCTCGGTGGTTCCTGGGCTCAGAAACGTCGCCGGAGCGGTTCGCCGGGCGCTAGGCGGAGCATCTTCGGGCGTACTGTAAAATGCCTTGCTCACAACGTCATCTCGAGTTCAGAGGACTCTGATTTTTTTTGCACCGCACATCTGTAGGCAAGAAAGCTGTAAATACATTCATGTTTGTATTGTATATGGATCCCGGGTTGTTACGATTAGCCTTACTCACACGTTTTTAGGAAAGAGAAGAAAAACGACTGGGGAAGGGGGGGGTTAAAAAAAATGATACGGTTCCGTTAAAAAAATTAAAAAAAAAAAAAAAAAAAAACAGCATACTTTTCTTTTGGTAAATAGCCTGTAAATATCAACAACAAACCCAATAAAACTTTTTTTTATGAACTCTTAAAAGAAAATGTTTTGTATAAAATTGGAATTTTTTTGCTATGTATTTTAGCTAGCGCTCATCAGAAGTCCTCAACCCCACCCCCCCAACCCCACCCATCACCCCACCCCTTTTGCACTGTTTCCATGGTGATTTGGTTCAGAGGAAAATGAGAAGAAGATTTAAAAAAACAAATAAGAAAGAAATCAAAAGAAAAGAAGAGAGTTGCCAAACTGACTGCTGCATATTTGTGCCATATGTGTGTACCATAGATATTTATTTAATTAGTTCTTTGTTTTTTGATTTGATTTCTATCCAGTTTGTACATAAAATTCAGTATTATGTTTTTTTGTTCTGTTTTTTTTTTCCTTCGACTCTTCCCGTTTCTGGCATTTGTCTATCTGTCGCTATGGTTTCCCAGTGGCTGTAGCTCCACCCCTTCCCATGCAGTAAGAGCTGGTCAGGCCGTGAAAGGGTTAAAAAAAAGACCACACACATTCCACCAGTCTGTTACAAACTGAAAATGATTTTCAATAAAATGTTTTTCCTATGGAAGCTTTTCATCTTTTTGGTCTTTCTTGCTCTCATTTTCTGCCATTATAACATTGAGAAACAGATCAGTGCAAAAAACACTTTTTAAACAAAAAATGAATGTATTATTAAGCTTTGTCGACTCACTGGTTGGTAATTTACTAGATTATAATTCATTTGGGGTGTCTGAATAGCACAAAATTCAATAAAATACAAAACAGCACCTTAAATAGGCTAAAAAGTCTTGAACCACCCCTTATTTCTTTATAGTTTGCTTTGAATCACCTTGATACAAGGTCTTATCTCTGGTATACTGAGTAGATTAAATGAAAGAAATGTTTTACTGCGACAGGCTGCAAAGTGCCTAACGATACAAGAAGCCTCATGGAATGTGTAAATTAACAAACTAAAACATTCCTCTGAAACTGGTCAGGTTCAGGGACTGGACTGGAAATGAGAGTCTTTGAGCATCTTTCAGGAAGCCTGAAGAACTGTTCCTCAAGAACACATTAAAATACAAGAAGTCTGGCTCTTTGGAAGGAAAATATGAAGAAATGAGTGGTGGCTCAATACTTTTGCAGAATACTGTATATAGCACAATGGAACCCTCAGCACCTTCTAGCCCTTCATGGTTTTTTAGATTTATGGGAACCTAAAACTATTCTTATTAATTCAATTGAATTTTTCAGGCAAAGAGCAAAAAAATAGACTCGAACACTAAAAAACAGCAGTTTGTAAATGCTTGCAGTTCAGTGCCTGCTTCAGGTTCCAAATGTGTTTCACATTACACAGCTGTCTTATTAAAAACATAAACAAAAATCATAACACTTGCACTTGACTGGTCTTGAGCCTTCTTTAACGTCGTGTTTACCCCAAGTCCAATACCGAGACCATTCATTTATGGCCTTGACACCAATATAGACACTATATGATGCACGAATAAAAACGCTCTATAAAGGCCTCGTTACAGATTGCAGTGACTATGTAATAAAACGTGGCCTTTTGTTCTTTAAGGACTGCTTCTGGCCATGTGTCTTCCTGTTGCTAAGCAACAACAGCAACAAGTATGTATTAGCTGTGATAGCTGGAGTTCAGGCTAATAACTGTGCAAGCGACTGTGCTCAGACTAAAAATATTATTACTAATACTCATTATTAATGATTAATATTTATTATTAACCATTAGCTTTTCCATTACCACTGTGACTGAAGGCCTCACTGTGATCTGATTGGTCAGCACAAAAAATTGGAAGGCGGGCTCAGTAAACAGTAAAATGCCTCAGATGCCTCATAGCTGATTATGAGGCTAACGTAGCTTTTAAACTGGGCAAAACCAAACAAGCAAACTAAACCTGTCTTGGCAGATTGACGACATTAGGAATACGTGAGGAAAAAATCTTCACTGAGCTGAAATTTAACTTGAGGTCAGAGTGTCACCAGACAATGCAAGTTAAAAGTCAATGAATCTAATCTAGAAACTGGATATGTTAATATTTGCTCTCTCTTTAGTCAACATGTGGTAAATGTGGGAAGCGTACAGTGGGGTCTAGTCCGAAGTGCAAAACACAAATCTGAAATCTGCATATGAAAACATTCCTCCGTTTCGCCAATCTGCTCTTCGTGCAATCTTCGCTTATTTTATCTCAACGAAAACGATCCGCTGGATGGCCGAAGTTGTTTTTGCGGGCTCTGATTTCATGCAGTCCGTTTGAACAGTCTCGTTTGAATGGCGCTCGCTGTCAGAGGACACAATGCGCATACTTCGAGCCCGCCGGCGTTTGATGTCTAGGACGAGGGGGGGAAGCAGGAGAAGTGCGGAATTAATACTCGAGCGTCTCCCCCGCTCTCTTTGAGTTTATCTGACTATCGCAGCGTGGAGGGGTGACAGTGGAAAAACATTTACTTCTCCGTAGGCGTGCTGAGTTTCGCTCTCTATTCATCTTTGTTGTGGCATGGAAGAGTGCGTGTGGTTAGGGTTTTTTTTCCCAGAGATTCATCCACTTTGAGCAATCCCACGTTCTCATCAAATTCGGATCTATCTGCTCGCCAGCTTTGAACTTCCCTCCTTTCTACCTTTTCCACTCTCCTAGAAAAGCCACAAATGACACATTGCAGGCGTTCCAGAACGTTTAATAGATTTTCTTCTCCACTTTCCTCCAAACCACAAAGAAGCCCCAAAAAACTGGGATTTTTTTGGAGACATTTGTAGGGTGGCAAATTCCACTTCCAAAGCTTCCAGAGGTTCTCGCAGCTTCTGGTTTTGATATCAGAAGCGATGAATTCTTAAAAACGGAGGGATAAACAGTTTGCTAAAACTGTCACGGAGAAAGAGGAGGCACACAGAGAGACGGTCTCCGGGGGCTTCCTCGAAAGTTATCTGTGCCGTTTTTTTTTCCCCTCTGCCCGTGGTTTATTGTCGAGATCCGCCTTCTCCTGCAAAAAGCCTTTGTTCCTCCCCGAACCCCCAGTGGTGCAGAATAAATAGCACAATATCAAACTGAAGGCATGATAAATGTACAGCTTAAAAGCTTCTCGCGTTCGGTTGGCTCCTGCCGGGACTGACCCCTAAGAGCTGGCTGTCCCAGGACTCACCATCCAGAGAATATCTATGTTAATATGGTCAGATGATACACTTTAAATGAGCTCTGTGTAGACGATTGAACTGTGGGCCCAGAATAGAGCCAGACAGCGAGGCGGTGTGTTGCTTCAGGCTTCCTCACAGGAACCACAGGCTTTCCCCGGCAAATCGGAGTCGTATCGGGATCCATTTAAGCTTTAATTTCACTTGCGTTGTCGGATTCATCAAACTGCCTCTTGTTTACCCAGTTCCCTCCAGTTGCAGCCGTTTGTACCATCTTTCGTTATTTGAAAACAATCAAACCAGGAGGTTCGATTGGCGGTCTGCAGAAACCCACCAGAGATCAATCAAAGTCAAAACTGAGGTTTTACGACATTTTAATTGCGCATTTGCTGAAGTTTCTGGAACATTTGAAGCCATTGCCTTGTTTGTTTATTTTTAAACTCGTTTACTTTTAAACATGGTTGCATTGCCTGACTACTTTCCACTGAAAAGTAGCAACACATCATTGTGATCTAGAACTTTCAACAATGAAGATTCTAACGCTCTCTAGCTTCTTCTATTTTTACACATCTGACTAATCGCACATCAATAACTAAATCACATGGACTGCATCCCAACAGCTGATGCACCAACTGACGGATGGAGCAAGGACATGGTGCCGTGCAGGACATTCAAGAGCACAAAACACACAGCCAAGAAACACACACTCACTGTATGATGCAGCAAAACAAATCTTTACATTTTGCCACCTGACACGTGTCAAAGTAACACCAGCGAGCAACCCTGCCAAGCGGTTGTTTTCGTTCAGCTTTGTAAACCATGTTTGTTGAATATTTATCTTCTCTCTTACTTGCTCATCACTTCCATGGCACTGTAACCATAGCAACAAACATGTACAACAAACATGAATAAGTGACACCACCATTAAAGAGAACATCTCACTGTAGAGGAGATGTTCAGAAAATGTACATCCGTATTTTATAAATAGACTTACAGCATCAAAGATACATCAGACGGTCACTGCTGCTCTGAAACAGCATCTCTGCAATCAGGAGGCAAATACAAGAACAATTCACAACCCAAAGTAATGGATCGTTGATTTTTATGCAGCAACAGGTGGAATTGTATAAAATCTGCCCCACATAGGCAAGGCGAAACGGAGGTAGCTGGTTAGCCTGTTAGCATCCACGCTGCTATGCTTTGACGACAAAAGAAAAACAAAGACCGTCAGGCTATCAGTCTGATACATGCATTAGTGAGTCATTATGTGTATCTGTATAAACTACTGCATCATCAGCTGACTCACCTCACAACCTCACAGCCCAGTAGAACATGTTTAGCAGGTGAACCAACTAGCATAGCAGAGATAACGATATTACTTATATCTTTAAAAATGAGTTATGAGCAATGATGAGTGTAAATGGGTTGTCTATAGGTGTTAAATAGGTTTATAAGTACAATAACAGATTGTGTGAGCTTTGCTCCCTCCTGATTAAACACAACGCTGATTGAATGCAGTGAAATCTTTAAATTCAGTTCAGAGCGGAACTACTTTACAATTTACAGGAGCTTGATTTTGGTCCAACAGCGCTGCATTTAGTGCCACTGTGTCCTCAGGTGTTTGTTTGAACCTGCAAGTGATTTCCTGAATGAGATCATCTCTTGCCAAAGTGAGGAACCTAATTATTTAATTCACATGATGTTGGCACAGGGCTGGAGATTTCCACGCTGACCAAGCCTTCAGTGAACCCAATGCACCTGGTTTCGAAATGAAGCAACACATTTTGACAAGTCTGCGTACCTACAAAGGATTTTGAGTTCTTAAGAAGTTTCTTGGAAGCAGTTATCATTAAAAAAAGTTTTATATATATACTTTTGTTGCCACGGTTCATGTTTAGGTCTTACCTACCAAGGATTTTAAGGAGTTTCTTAGAAGCGGTTTATGTAACTTTTTGATAACTGCTCCCAAGAAACACTTAAGAAGTCCAGATCTTTTGGACTTTGTACTTTTGTTGCCTTGGGTTATGTTTAAGGGTTTGATTTTCATTTCATATGAATATTTGGACCTAATCTTCCCACTGACTCCCATTTAAACCAACTGCAAAAGTTTCTTGAGCCTGGGAATAGAAACCACCGCTTTGGGAGCTCTAGGAAAAACTTTGTAATAATTTCCTCCAGGTTTTGACTTAGGTGTATAGCGTCTTTGTTTGGTGTCTATGAGTTACCAAACATAAGCTCTGAACCCACCTGTTTTGCATATTTTTTTTAGAAAGGGCTCGATGTTGGAATAAGACATTTGCTCACTGGCGTGGACTGCGCACAGAAAGCCGTATTAAGCCCAGGGTGTTGCCCGAACAGTGTTGAGTTTCTGTGTGGAACCCAAGACTCCACACCTCGCCTTCCCCAAGACCTTGTTTCTGTCCTTATTTACAAATCTGAGTTTCTACACTGTCTGATTTCTCCTGAGCCAGTTTGACCGCTACTATATACCTGGACACACATGTAAACACACACACACACACACGCACATACATACACACACACACACACACACACTCATATTCACGTGGGGCCCCACCCTCTTGGTGCAGGGTGATTGGACAGTGGCCTTTATGTCGAGGTGTGCTGAGTGTTTGTGAATGTGGGTGTGTGCTCGCTTTTGGGTGTGCGGACACGTTTCGGGCTGGGTGGGTGTGTGTGTGTGTGTGTGTGTGTGTGTGTGTGTGTGTGTGTGTGTGTGAACTGTGACTCCATTCTCCTGACAAATCAAGTGCCTGTGCATTCGAAATTCAGGATTAGGAGAAACGTCAGAGAAACAGTGAAGCAAACACAGACCCGTTTTGGCTGTTTCAAGTCAAGAAAAAAAAAATATATGGAAGAAAGCCAGAGAAAAAGCCCGTCAAGATATTTCGGGAATCGGCTCCTTTTTTCGGATGTTCAGGTTGCTGTCAGCAGAACTTTTATCATCTTCCTCTTGTTTGGAAGCGAGGTGTCAGCTTCTAATTTGCTCCCAATTGGGTTTCCTGTCTGTCTGATTTTATGCAGCCTAAACACATGTAGACGTGAAGATATGTACAATTTAGCTTTGAAAAAAAACTTCATAATATAAACCTCTTCAAGTTTAACTGTCAGAGTTTTGAGATTTTAGATTAGAACTGCTGCCTTAATACAACAGAAAACAAGATTTCCAAAAATGTAACTGTGTGCTAAAGCTACCAGCACTGGCACGTGGTCCCAGAGGAGGATTTTACGGCTCATAACAATCTTTTCTTTGTTTCATCAGAAATGAATCATCTTCATATTTGGAGAATAATGAAGTCTGACTTGTTTCTCCTAAAACCCCCTTCAGGAGAAATAAGGAGAAAAAGAAAAAAATCCTCAGACAGAAGTTCTGCTGTTCTCATTGGCTTCTCAGTTTTCTTCTGTTTAACATCTTTATTGAAAACTGTCTGACTTTGGTAGTTGAGACTGGAATCCGATCACTAAGACAAATTTCAGCTCATTTATAAGCCGACCAAGTTTTCTTTTGTATCTTATGGTTTATCTGAAAATCTGATTTTCTGAGAGAGAAATAAAGATCAGAGCAGTGAGAGAAAAGTGAAAAGTAAAAAGTAAGAACTGAATTTGGAAGGAAAGCTTTTCGGTTTTCGGCACCTGATGCGTGGAACAATCTTCAATCTGAAATTCATTTGCAGAATAAAGAATCCATGATTGATTTTGAAGCTCCAGGCATTCTGTATGCAAGTGTTTTATATAAGTATGTTTTAATGTAATTATTTTTCCTATTGACTGTCTGACTGTAACTGTGTGGGACAAACCTGGTTAAGTAAAGGTTAATAAGATCTTAAACTGGGACCGGGCTGAGCTTGGGCGAAGGCTCTTAAACTGAGCTCAGTTGTGTCAAGGGCAAGCCAAAGTGACCCCAGCATCGAGGTGAACATTGTGTCATTGACACAGAGATATTTAGCTGCTCTGCAGTCAGGCAGCGCAACCGGAGTGAAGAAGCAACAAATTGTTGAATTTTTGTGTGGAACACTGGAGCAAAAAACGGGTAGAAGTGTTAAAAAGACTCTGAAGGATCAAGTGTGCTATTGGGACACACACATATACACACACACACACCATATATTAGCCATACTCAGCCCCTCCTAACTCTGTATATCATGCAGTCACATCACTCAGCATTTGCATAAAATAGACCACTAGCCTAATTTTGCCCCTTGTAGTTTGTCACTTGTCACTGTAAATGGTTGACTCTTAATGAAAGTGAATGGCAGACAGTTGTTCTGTCACTCTTCTGGCTCATAAGACCGCACCATCAAGCCTGATCCCCAGTCAATTAGAGTTTGTTTTGAAAGGCAGGCTCAACACACTAACCCTACTAGCACTACTCAGTATCTGGGTGTATTGAATATTTCACAGCCAGCTAACTGAGCAGCGCTAGCCTCGTCCCCAGTTCAGCACAGTGTCTTCAGCTGACACTTAGTCAAAGCTCGAGAGTCTTCTCGCCTGGCACTGTCAATCAAAGTTATTGATAGGCTCTCAGGAGGCGTGTCAGAAAGAATGGCTCCACCCTCCGTCACCTCACCATGTCAGTGGAGAAGCTTTGAGCTGTCAGTCATAAGCCTGTCAATTCAATTCCCTGGCTCCTACCTCACCGCTACTGAACCAGATACTGTGAGTAATATCTGAAGAGCTGCGATGACCAAGCCTCTGTGGGTGAAATGGTTTTGAAACCAGCACAACATGTTTCGACAATGCTGGTGAATTAAGAGCTTCTGAGGCTTTCCTAGTTAATCTCCAGAACTACAACATTATTTTCAGCATATTGGTAATTAAAATATCAATCTTTTAAACGATACCAAGAATTTTTTATACATCTATTGAACCTTCACTGAACCTATGGGTAGCTGTTTTTTTCAAGGGTTAGAATTTAAATACTGAAGAAATATAAGCAACGGAAACTATCCTGAAAGTTCTCCCGGGTTCAAAGATCTTGTTTGTTTCTATAACCTAAAATAAAAGAAATGTTCATTTGTGTGTGACACCCTTTATAAAACCCCAGTAGCTGTTATTATTGTTAAATGTTTTTACAATAACTTTGGTTCTAAGTGACACAGGAACACCAAACAAAGCTCAGCATCACGTCTGACAGCTCTAGCACCAACAGAAACTGGGGGAACCTCTTTATAAGGCATTGTTTTTCCGTATGATGCCAATTGTTTTAGGGGCTAAAGGCCTCTCACCTCACCAGATCCCAACGTGACAACGTGGTGATGAGCAATAATTAAAAAACCCTATAAAAGGACCTTGTGTTGTCTCTGTGTATGAAAAGATGATCAGTTTGGCCAGTTTCAAATTTGTGACAAGAGCATTGAAGAGCTGTGATCTGGTGGTTAGAGAGTTGTCCCTGCAATCAGAAACTTGTGGGTTTGAATCCCAGGACTGCTAGTGGCACCACTAAGGTACCCTTCAGCAAGGTACCGTCCCTACACACTGCTGACAACCCACTGCTTCATTCATGGAAAAGGGTTAAATGCAGAGGACTCTAACAATTTCCTCCAGGACCAGTATAGTATATTGATAAATATTTATTTGACAATATTTTAAGCTGCTGGGAGGAATGAATTTGAAGGCAAAAGAAGATCAGAGATCTAGAAGTAGTACACATTTCTCCATCCAAATATTATGTTGAGTCCTCGTTCTCATGGTGGTTGTAGTCAGCAGATGAGATTATGAATCATGTGTGTGCAATACCAGACAAGATTTCCCAACTGCCCAAGCCATCTCACCAGGTGTAGCTGTGCAAACAGGTTTAGGTGTTCAGGGTAGCTGTGGTCAGTCAGACGGTTTGGACTAAAATAATAAATTCCTACGTTTGTAAATAAAGTATTTCACAAAGTTATTTAGTTGGTATTTGAAGCTGTAATGCCATTATAGAAAGCCGGCAAAAGTGAAAAAAAGAGAGTCAGTCCAACATATTAAATAAGACTGAATTTAAACAGAGTTAAATTCAAAGTTTCTGTTTTGAATTTGTGAATACACTTGTATTAATGGCCCCCACGGTGGTGCGGTGGGTAGTGCTGTTGCCTCAGTCCTCCAGGGTTGGGGGGTTGAATCCGCGTCCTGGTCCTGTTTGTGTGTGTGTGTGTGTGCGTGTGTGTGTGTGTGTGTGTGTGCTTGTGTGTGTGTGGAGTTTGCATGTTCCCCTCGTGGTGGTGTGGGTTTCCTCAGGGGTCTCCGGGTTTCTCCCACAGTCCAAAGACATACACATCAGGTGGACTGGGGATACTAAATTGACCGTAGGTGTGTGTGTGTGTGTGTGTGTGTGTGTGTGTGTGTGTGGGATAGGCTCCGGGTACCCGCGACCCTAGTAAGGGTTAAGCAGTTACAGAAAATGAATGAATGAATGAAAGACTTATATTAATGGGAAACAACTGCTTTGGTTTCATGTGTTGGTTTTCTCCCTTTCAGTGGTTTGACATTACCTGAATGCTGAATGTTAAACAAAATGAACTTTTACATGCTGCTTCTGTTTTTTTAAGGTTGATCTATGTATTAACATAGTAAAAACTACCATTAAGTAGTTTTTGTCAATTTGCAAATACTGAAAAAGGTCATATACACTCCTGGTCACAATCACCATTGAGAATCAACACTTTCATTCTTTTTTGAGGCTTAGGTCACACATTTTACATTCTGTCAAAGAATGACTTTAGAATATTGATGTTCTGCAGACACGTGACCGTGACCACGTGACCGCGCCATACTGGACGGCGGAAGTGGGGTTTGATATAGAGACGGAAATGGACTACTGACAAATAATATACTTTTTGATTTGTTGACAGCCGTTTAAATATGTCAGCGCCGTTATCAGTGGAAGTTGGCTACCTGAATGGAGTCCACAAACATCGATACTTTGAAAAGCTTTCTATAGCAGACTTCAAAACCAACCCGTATCATCTCCCCCCGGAGATCCTTACGGATTTAACCAAAACTGCCCGACTTTACTCCACACAATCTGTCTGTCTATCTACCGGAGATATCACATTTGAATTTAGTTGTTTTAATATTGATTAATATTTCAATCTTTTTGACAGCACTTTGTATTAAACCTTTAAGTGCCAGTTTAAATCACCAGTTTAAAGGCCAGTAGTTTTTAAGTACTGGATTTTGACATCAATATTTCAAAAGCTTGTGGCTTAAAAGGGCTTAAAGTTAGAGACTTACTGTAAATTAGAAAAACGTTGGGCATTTTGAAGTTTAAAGTGCAGTGTCTGGGTGCTTGCACTGAGAAGCTTTGCTGCTCGGAAGGTCCGTGGTGGACTAAAGTAATGGGACACCCAGGCGAGGTGAACGATTTTTGGCTAATAACTCCGGGGGGTATTGTGGCAAACGAGGGGTCGTTGGAATTGTCTCACCAAGCCCTATCTAGCTGTGAAGTTTGACGGGAATTGGTGCTTGTCCCGCGGAGGTCTGCCACCTGTAATGTCCTTTGACTGCCTCCGCACCAGTGACATGAGGCTCGTTTCCACTGCTATTTACTAGAAACTTTGAACATGAAGATGACGGAATTTTGGTCTTAAATCAAAGTACTACATGTCGGCTAACTAGTGATAGGGAGTACAAATGCTATATTACATTATATTTGTAACTACAGTCTATTTTATTCATACATAATATTACATGCATAAAAAATGTGTTAATAATAGGAACAGCCCACCGCACAGCACGAAATAAACATTTTATTATGTCTGTGAATCCCTGTTATCTCTTTTAAACTACTAAAACACTTTCCGTCCAATCTGCCATCCAGCATGGACGTCCTTATAGGCACGGGAAAAAAGTGACGTCACATGCAGAACATCAATATAAAACAAATCAGAAACACTATTATTTAATCGTACAAACATTTATTCATGAAATCTAAAAAAAAATCTGCACCCACTACACAAATACAAACTCTAACATGATTTCTTTATTTCTAGACTAATTCAGTCACTGGGAAGGAGCTCAATGAACTTAATTCGTTTGCATTAACTTGATACTGTCTTTGCATACATAAATATAAATGAATAGATTAGCCCCCTCACCTTCGTGTTTGGTCAGAATTAATGACAGGTTGGGTCACCAGGGTGTGCTGCAAAAGCCATTAGATTACAAATGGATGATTCCATGGATAAATATTTCGCTAAACATAGATTAGTCTGACCAAGCCAGTTGGGTTGTGGTGGTTAACCCAGTGAGGCTTAGATTTTTTGACGTCTGTAATGCCATGGATACCCAGAGATGTGTGAAAAATACATGATGCTTTTTGTTGCACCATGTCAAATTTCCCCAGAACCTGAGTCAGTGGCTTTGGGATTTCAACACCAAAGATGTGCATTAGTGATCATGACTTGCTATTCAACTATTCAAGCATAAATTCCCCAGATTAATGCCTGAATAGTCATACATGTGGGCACATGTTATTAAAGCACAGGATTCAGGCAGATTATATTCAAGCTAATACTCACTGTAAGATAGGCCAGTGGTCTACTCTTGTCCTCCTGGAGGTCTACTGTCCTCCACCTGGAGGTCTACTGTCCTCTTCCTGGAGGTCTCCTGTCCTCTTCCTGGAGGTCTACTGTCCTCCTCCTGGAGGTCTCCTGTCCTCCTCCTGGTGGTTTACTGTCCTCCGCCTGGAGGTCTACTGTCCTCCTCCTGGAGGTCTACTGTCCTCTTCCTGGAGGTCTCCTGTCCCCCTCCTGGTGGTTTACTGTCCTACGCCTGGAGGTCTACTGTCCTCCTCCTGGAGGTCTACTGTCCTCTTCCTGGAGGTCTTCTGTCCTCCTCCTGGTGGTCTACTGTCCTCTTCCGGGAGGTCTACCGTGTTTAGCTCCATTCTGCTGCCTCAAACCCCTTTAATTAACACTCCAGCCAATCAGGGACCTCTGAAAAGGTTCATTAGCCCAAAGGCGTTACAGATCGTGGAATTAGACTTCCCTGGAAGGTAGATCTCCAGGACCAAGGTTGATAACTACTGCATAAAACTCTTGATTTGAAAGAAGAAAGGCTCTTATATACTTCTTTTAAATAAAACATTTAAACGTTTTAAATATTTTATGTAGGTGTTTCCAGTTATGTGGGGTATTTTTCTTTCAAATTTACAGTTCTGGTAGTTTGAGCTGCTCCCCTTCCTCAGTGCATTCCTCTTTTGTGCACATTGTGTACATAAACTGTAACATATAAAGCCAAATGTCCCACACCATATGGAGTATCATTTGAGATTTACTTCAGTTGAGTTTCTAGAGTCAAGTTTGTATGTCATGTTCCCAATTTATGTATCATTTGTATTATTTGTAAATCTGTAATTCCCTATTAAAATTAAAGTTAGTGTTTTTTAAATGTTTTCTGAAGTAATTTTGGACAATTTCTATTGTCATGGACTTTTGAAAAAAATCAAAACATGGAAATAAAAAATGAATTTATTTTCTGAATGTATTTTGTTTATCCTCTCCAGGGTTATGGGGCATGCTGGAGCCTATTCCAGTGCTCATATGGTAAAAAGTGGGGAAACACCCTGGATGTGTTACCAGTCCATCTCAGGTTAATGATCCATCAATGATGATGAGATATAAATAAATGGTTCTACATAACACCGCCTGATCATCTGGAACCATCTGCTCCTGTTTCTTCACTGGTTCAGGACTTCAGTTAGATGCTCTTTGTTCTGCTTGAATGATTCATACGTAGG
>JBBPCY010000002.1:3674512-3687983 GCA_037974405.1 Brachyalestes nurse | reverse complement strand
TCACCAACAACCAGTTAATAGGAGTCAGACCTGCACTGTTACACATTCTCTCATCTTAGAAAGGAAACTGGCTTTATGTGAGATATCTTCATGTATCATTCACTCAACAAATTTACAATGCTTAATAAGAATAAAATTCTAAAAAGTAAATGGATAAGTGGTAAAAACCTGTGGTGTGCAAAACTTTGGACTCCGCAACAGTAATCCTACGTCAGGAGAGATCGTTATCCCGGTTCGAAATATTTTTTAGCCACCTTTAGCCTCGTGCAGCTCTTTGACACAGAAGTAACTGGAATAGCTGTCCTGTCTCCAGTCCCAGTAGAGCTCTGGATCGCACTGACCCAAGATCAGGCCCCTCATATCGGCTTCTTCTCTTCAGTGTTATAAGAGGAGGCTCGAAACTGATTTGGGGTCAGGCTGTGGGCAGGAAAATGGGACTGTTTCCTTTCTCTCAGGCAAAACAGGACTATAAAGCAGTCAGCTAGCGAGGCACAGGATGGGGAAAGTTTTTCTACTGCCCACAGAGAACAATAGCATGGCAACGGCGCTATCGGTACGAGCCAGGAGAGAGAGAGAGAGAGAGAGAGCGAGCGAGGGAGAGAGAGAGTGAGGGAGCGAGAGAGAAGAGATAAAGAAGTAGGAGAGAAAGCAAAAGGTCAGCCTAGCCCTACAAAAACTATGGAGACATGACATCAACTGTTTCTGATATTGCAAAACAGCCCGTGACGGGTTTTTCCCGGTGGAAGCGCAGAGGACCTGCGCAGGACGGCCAGGACGGAACAGATTTTAGGAGATACACACATTCAGGGTTTAATTACAGAGTTTTTTTTGCAGCAAAACATCTGGAATTAAGACGTTTTAATTAAACCCCACGCCCAGCACTTAAAGCTCAATGAAGGCTTTGCATACACACAGGGCCTCGCTGCCCAGCTGACTCTCCTGCCCCCCCCCCCCGCCCCGTTTGCAGAAAACACAGACTGTGTGTGGGAATGTCATTGTTTCCATGAGTGCTAGCAAAAAAAACAAAAAAAAAAAACAGTCTCATCATTAAAAGCTCATTCCAACATTGCTGGTGACGGCCCTCGCGTTGACCCATCGACCTTTCCCACCCCTCCTGTCCGGCGATGGCAGTTCCACTCGGCTTTCGGGCGGCCGGGCCGACGCTCCTGCTCGCTGTCCTTAGTGGGGGAGGGGGAGGGTCACAGCCGTCAGTCACTCTTCTCCTGTCTGGCACTGGGGGGCCGGGGTTCGCCTTTGACCCCCCGAGCGCCTGCCAGCTGCAGGTTATCTGCAGGCTTCAGGAAGGTTATCTGTTTCTTCGGAGCATTGCTAATGACAGAAGCCGCGCACACGGCGCTAATCAGCGCTGACTGTGTTAACACGGGGCGGAGTGACGCTAACGCGAGCTGACAGCACCCTTATTGCAGTGTTTAACGAAGGGCGAAAGTAAAAAAAACAACAGGAAAGCAGGGCTGGGGCAGGATTGAGCTGCTTTTATTGTGCTCCTTTACCTTTTTTAACAGCTCTGTATCATTCAGAAATAAAGAAGCTCTGTTCTGATTGGCCACTCAGGACCATGCCTTCGTCTTTTAGCCTCATAACTTAATGAGTGGATAAATGCAAATGTGTATTTGTGACATCACAAAAACCTTGCACCTACTACAGGCTGACTGGCTGATGAGTTTCAGTATATGATCTGTATGGGCCCATGTGTTTAGCTCAGGAAAATGAGTTTAGCTCAGTTTTCCTGGTTATTCCCTCTTGAAGAATTAATAATTAATTGACAAGAAAGAGCCATAAAGTGAATAAGATATCAGAGGTTAAGATACACTCGCTTATGGTGTTTCTGACACGCAGTGACTGTACTGTTCTCTATTAACATATTTACATATTTCCCTGACTTGTTCTCTAATGGGAAATAAGTATATCTCCATCACCAAAGGCAAAATTCCAGTGCATTACCTAAATAATATAAGTAACTTAAAAAAAACAGTGTCAAATTATATGAATCTTGTAAAGAAAAGTTTTGACTTTTCATATTTGAATAAATAAATACATACATACATACATGGATGCCAAAACATTGTGTGAATTGTGCAGAGAAAAGTATTGACAATCCATATTAAAATGACTTGGATGATTAAATGATTGCTTGAATGATTGAATGAATGGATGGATGGATAAATGAATGAATGCATGAATGAATGAATTGCAGTCCTGCAAAATAAAAGCAAAATATTTCTTCTGTGAAATGTCATCGTCTATTTCTCTTCCCAGTTGAAAGCTGTGATCTGCTGAATCCACCTCTTCTTTATCTTCTCTCTCATCCTCTCTCATCCCTTTTTTCTTCATTCCTTCCTCTTTTTCTTTGCTGTATCTTATCTTCTCTCTCTTCCTTCCTCTTGGTTTCTCTCGACACCTGTTGTCTCTCACTGATGTCCCAGTCAGTAGGTGTTAGTAATCAGGCCCCTTTTTTGATAACACTAATGCCAGCTGCGGCGCTGAATTTCTGGTCGCCACGGTAACAATGCCTGTGCACCACGGGAAGCTCCTGTGGATGTTATCTGACCAAACGTTCTCAAGAGGAGCTCAGCTCCAGCCTTATCACTGCGCCGGTTCCTGGAGTGCTGGGATGGAGGACTTTCTCACATTTTATTTTGATGGTCGTCCAAATCTCCAAAATCTACCATCATCCAATGAATAGCAAACCATCTGATGAAGACTGCTGAATATCAGCCCTGTTAGGGATCGGAGTAATATTACAATCTAAAGTTAGAGTTATGTTTTGTGGTTAGAGTTACAGTTCATGGACGTTATTATAGATATTCATTATATAAGAACATTGAATATTATTTTTTAGAACTTCATTCTGGGTCTGGATTTCTTTAGAACATATTGGTGTCAGTTTGGTCTGAAAAGTGCTTTTCGTAGTGGGGACGGTATGAAGTCACATTTGCCGATGTGTGAAGGGGAGCTATTCTCAAACAGAAGATTCTCAGAGATTCAAAATTCAAAATAAGATCTTTTCTTTGCCAAACTGTTTCTCCTAGAATTAACTGAGCTCACTTTAACATGAATATGAGATTTCGACCATTTTCTCTCCTAAACTTCTTAGATTCAGCTTCTGAGTAAGAGCCTTCCTCTAATCTCAGCCTGATTCCAACTTAAGATCTTAAAATGCTCTTTCTTTTCTCTCACTGCTCTGATTTTTATTTGTCTCAGATCTTCAGATTTTGGGAATAAATCAGAAGATCCAGAAAACCTGGTTGTCTTATAAGCCTGAACTTTTTCTTGGTGATAAAATTCAAGTCTTTCTCACCAACTACCAAAGTCAGACAGCTTCGAGATCCATAAGGCTGTTTAAGAGAAGAAGACTGAGAAGCCGATGAGATCAGAAAAAGAATTTCATTTACAGTTTTTAAGTTCCATTATCTCCATGCTGCCTGTTTTAAAGTCAGGCCTTCTATTAGAACGTACAAATGCGTCTCTTTAATCTGGGAAAGTGAGTGCACTGAAGTTTTAAGACTCATTTTAGATGGGCAGTTGCGCTTTAAGGACCATGAGGAGTCTCTGATGACAGAACAAAAGTTGGAACCTCCAGAAACTTCACGGGGGAAACTAAAGACCATCTCAACTTTCAGTGGAAGTTAATGGAACAAGGCTTTATTGGGGTCTTTGTTTCTCTTTCTGTTTTCAAAGGTTCTTTCCAAGGTTTTGTTATTGAACATCTTCTGTGACAGCTGACTGTAAATGGGCCAGTGTGTGTGTGTGTGTGTGTGTCTAGGTGAGTCAAGGCGTTTGCCACATTACAATAGAACTGTTGTACGTCTCCACAAAGGTGTCGGAATGCTCCCGCATGCACACACACACTCATACACACACACAACACGAAGGTTAAAGCAGAACGAGGAGATGACATTTCCACAGAAACGTGAAATGATGGATGTTCTGAAGCTGCTGGTGGAGCTGAACGTTTCTGACATCTTCACCTCGCACAGGAATGTAAACAATCCGATAGAAAAAGCCCCAACGGACCAAAACTAACTGGTCACACTTTATTTCGAGTCAAACCTACAGATTATCTATTGTTAACAGACTGTCTGGTGAAACTAAGTGGATTACGAACAGGATTAGGATTAGGTTTAGGGTTTGGCTTGAAGTTAATACTAGGGTTCAGTTTGAGTTTAAGGTTGAAATGAACCAAATCTCATTCAGCTTCATCTTCAATTAGATGTTATAGATGTTAAAATGAATGAAAGACAAAATGAACATCTGCAGAGGCCACTTTAAATAAAGTTCCACCAGTTAACTAAGTTCCTTTCTCCACAAGCCTAATCTTCTTCTGTCCGTTGTTTAATCAGGACCCTCCTAAGCTTTTCCACTTTTGTTACAAATGACTTTTTACTTTAATCTTTAAATAAACATACATAGATATTAAGTACATGTTTGTTTTCCCCATAAAATATCAGCTTTCTTATTGATATTCATTTAATACATAGTTCATTTTGATTATATATATATATATATAACTACATGTTAAATGAAATGTACATGCTGTGAAGACATTTTTATTTTCTTTTATAAAGTTACTCTTTTTTAGAAGTGTGATTCTTCAAATGCATAGCTGCAAGGTGTAGCAAATGAATAACTCTTGTTTAATGATTTTCGATTCCATTATTTTTCACATAAACATCCTTAATCTATAAACTTTTCAAATTGTAGCAACTATTTGCAAACATCATTTAAATCTATAGATTTGTAATTGTCTGTTAGAGTTCTTATTGCTGTCAGAATAAAACCATAGATCTCCCTTTTCATCTATTTATTCATAAGCACCACAATGAATAGGCCAATAAAAATGACCCATCACACCATTCACCCCCAACATGAACACATTGCTCTACATGGTACCACTTTAAGTCAGAACACTCAGGCTTTATTCAGATCTTAACAGTTTTACTGATTATTTGAAATGTATCAGAATCCTCCAGCGACCTCTGGAAAATGGATTCGGCTGATATTATAAGGTGTACCATCGTCATGGAAACACTTTGCCACCACTTGAGCTGCCTGAGACCTCTTTGATCTCGTTCGTGGCTGTTTCTGTTTGGGATTGTTCTGCAGTGGAGAAAAATGAAGAGAAAACTGAGAGTACGCGGCCTGCTAATTCCACGAGAGGAGGGTTTCTTTTTCAAGTACATCTGCTTTCTTCTCCATGGTGAATGTAGTGAGGCAGATCTTTGGTGTGCTCTCTCTCTCTCTCTCTCTCTTTCTCTCTCTCTTTTCTTTCTAATTGCAGGGTACAGCACACAATGGCAGGCAGAGACAGACACAAGTATAGGCTCCTTTTCTAGCTCACCTTGGCTCGGTGCCCTTTCCTTATTAACCGCCCCCCTCGCCGCTCGTCTGTCTGCCACACTCCTCTAACTCTTTCTTTATGTCCTTCTCAGTCGTGGCGCAGGTGAGCGGTAGGTGGTCTGTATTTTCCAAAGCTAACTGCTAACCGCCGCGCAGCTTCCAGGAACAATAACCGGCTGTAAACGGCGGGGGCAAGCTGATAGCAGCTCAGGAGAAACGAGGTAGAAACGAGAAAACCACAATCAGTTCAACATTGTTCTGATATTTCAGTTTGGTAACTGAAGTAGTTTCAAATTAGTCTCACTCTTTCTCTCTCTCTCTCTTTCTCTCTCTGTTTTTCTCCCTGTATTCTGAGTCTCTCTCTCTTTTCCTTTTCTCTTCCATTCTCTTTCTCAGTCTCCTCCTCTCCCTATTTTGTCCTCTCTCCTCTCTCCTCTCTTACATGCATACCCTCTTTATCTCTTTGCCTCTCCTCCTTTTCTTTTACTCACTCTATGTCTTTTCTCTCTCTCAAACACTCTTTTGCTTTTTTCTTCCTCTTTCTCACTCTCTTTTTCTCAATCTTTTGCTTTTTCCTCCCTCTTCTCTCTCCCTCTCCCATATACTCTCTTTTTCTCTAGATCTCACTTGTGCTTACTCACTGTCTTTTTCTTTTAGTCTCTTTCTCTCTCTCTCTCTCTCTCTCTCTCTCTCTTTATGCCCTGCCAACTGTATTTTACTTTTGCTTTTTTTTGTTTCCTTCTTGCTCCAATATTTTTTTCCTCTTTAATTTTTTTTCTCTGTCACTCTATCTCTCCTCCTCTTCCTCTCCCACTTTTGCTTTATCATTCTCTTCTCTCTCTCTCTCTCTCTCTCTATTCTTCCTCTGTCACTCAGTCTCTTTGTCATCCTCTCCCTCTCTCTCTTTCGCTTTCTCCCTCTCTGTACTTCCTTTTTCTCTCTCTCTGATTACCATGGTTGTGTGTGTGTGTGTGTGTGTGTGTGTGCACGTGTGTGTAAGTTAATGTATGAAAGACTACATTGTGTAAAATATCTTGTAGACAGTATAGTCGTACTCTATAGTGATCTCTATGCAGGTGAATGTGCTTTCCCAGAGAGAAATGGTGACGCCCAGAGCAAGCAATCTGTCCACAGGAAGAGCTTTAGAAAGTAATCGATAGTTGGGAATATAGATTGTGAAGTTCCTTTAAGCTCTCTGGAGAAGATAGACGAAATCTCTCACCGTCCGCCCTGCTACATTATTGAGGATCGATAGCGCAAATTAAAGGATTAGCTGAGACTTGATGGCTCGCTGTCTATAACGCTTCTTTGTGGTGCCTGGATGTGCTTTGTTTTTCTCATGTAGCTCTATGATCAATTAGTTCTTGTAGCTATTTAGCAAACTCTCTCACTGGCATATTTATCAGATGTGGATTATGAAGTCTCTGCCTCACAGACTGCATGGTATCCATAATATACTCAAATAAATGTTGCAGAGCAAGACAGGCTTACATAGAGACTTCATAACACATGAAGCACTGATAAGCTTTGGTTCCATTTGTAACACCGTTATTAAGCATTTAAAATGACTAGTTAAGGTCTTCTTAAAAGAAATTGTACTCAGTTTAAAAGATATAGCTTAACTAGATCAGCATTATAAGCTCCATTATGTGATCATGAAGCTTCACAACAGTGTTATAAATGTTGCAGTTATAGACTTTAACCTATTTACGAGCAGTACTTTTGATTTGATTCGGAAGCCCCTAAGTAGGGAGACTTTAAATAAAGTGCATGGTTTTGATCTGGGTGTGTGAAATAGTTGACCTTTAAGACTTCAAGACTTTATTCCATTTTTTTAATTACATTTTTTGCCACTCTGAGCATTTGTCAGTTCATATAAGGGTTCTTAATCCTCTTTTTGTGCCTTTTCCCAGTTCATTTATTATATTTAATAAATATGTTAAAGCACATTCATTTTGAACAAAGCCTTTATGTAGTTAGCCTTCAAATAATGTTAAAAAACAGATACATTTTGACAGTCTCTCATTTTTTCGAATTGGTTTCTTATTCAATGCTTTAAGTAACGAGTAAAAAAAAGTGTCCTTGCATATTTGTAAATGCACAGCTATTTGTTTCATCATTTTGAAAATCACCTGTCCTTACAAGCACACAAATGCATTTATTTGTTATTGGGTCCTTATTCTGTGGACCTTTTGTTCATGTTAAGTGATAAACACTGTGAGATCATGATATATGAGGTCAGAGAAAAGCTTTACAGTGATGGTCAGCGCCTGGATAGCATTCATAACATCATTAACCGAAAAGCAGTCGGACCGGCCAGGAAAGCTGCGGTTGGATAGTTAGCTTCTCTGAAATAAGCCTTAAAACCTCTTTCTTTGGTTTGGATGGGCGGCGGCGCTCGGTTCCAGAAGAGGATGGAAAAATAAATAAATAAGTTGTAATTAAATGTCAATAAAAGTAAGAGAAAGGAGAAAATCAAGGCAGACAAAAGGTGCTAGCATGACTATTTTAATCTCTCTTTCCCTTTCTCTCTTCCTTTCTCGCTCTCTCTCTCTCTCTCTCCCCCCCCTCTCCTGCTGTAAGGCTGGATCAGATTACCTGTCAGTCTCTCATTGGAGCGCATTAATTTTCAGCTCAGCAGTTGCAGCCTTTTGAAACAAGCTGAACACGGCACCTGGGTATGAAGTGTTTGTGTGTGTGTGTGTGTGTGTGTGTGTGTGTGTGTGTGTGCGCTCGCATGTGTGTGCATGTGTGTGTGTGTTACAGTGAGGGGCCATTTCCTAGTAAATTGGGAGTGCCCTGCTCACTGACTGCAAAATGTAAAAAGTGATGGCAGCAAATGGATTTTCGCTACTTTGTGGTTTAACACCAGCCGTAAAAGGCCACACAGTAAACAAGCCTTATCCATCATTATTGATAAATGGCGCTATAACCGTTCGTTCGTTTTCTTGATGTATTGAGTGCAATTCCTGCCAATTCAACTGCATCTGTCCTCCGCCAGCACTCTACATCAGGGGCCGGATCAATTTGACGTGGTTAGAATCGAATCAGTCATGTTTTTCTGCAACAGGAAGGCTGTGATAAAAGAGTCTCTTAGTGGAATGCGCTTAAGTGTTATACAGAAGTGCTCTGTCATCATTTAGCCGGTCGTCATCATACAACGTCTGGTACATACAGATCGATACGTTCTGAAGACAGCCATGGCTGAGGAGAGGCCAGATGGAGGGGTTCGCCATGACTATGTGAAGATGCCGTGATTAGTCAAAAGTTGATTTTGTGGATTTTAGTCAGTGGGACAGTTTAATTGCCAGTTGGTGCCTAATATTCTTAAACATACTTTCCTGGAAGTTTCATAAAAGTTAGTCACATTTAGATGTTAACTACTTAATTATGCATAAGCATATTCCTAATACCAAAAAATGCAAAAAACATCACATTTTTAAACATTGTTTGAGGCTTTAGGTCACAAATAAAACTGTCCTGTGCACAGTTTTCTATGCACAGCACTTTGTTTCACATGGGTCTGTTTTTGTTGCAGTGGTTTGCCACAAAAAATGCGTGAATTTGTAACTGGCCATTTTTTCTGTGAAAGTAAATGGAGCTTGTCCATGCTCAGTGACAGAACTTGCGAGATTATGATATACGAGGTCAAATAAAAGCTTTAAAGTTATGGTCAGTGCCTGGACAGCCTTAATAAGGAACATCGTCTGGCTCTGCCATTCCTACTTACAAGGTAAACTCAGTCCAGACTGGTCTCATTCTGGTTCCCCGCTGGTGGAACGAGCTGCCTTAGGTGACCAGAGCAGCAGAATCTATCCACCTTAAGACTCTGTTCAGAGAGCATCTACTCCATGCATTACTTCTTGCACTACTCTTACATAAATGTAGCACTTAATATTTGCCACTGGTTCTCACACTGTCCTGGAGCTTGTGTCCTCATATTGTTAGTCGCTTTGGATAAAAACGTCTGCCAAATGATTGTAGTAGTAGTAGTAGTAATAAAGAAAAGTGGGCTGTCCTTATGAACACACCCCAGCAGACAGTGTGAACACTGTAATTCTTTCTCTGCATTTAAGTCATTCACCAAGTTTCACTAGTGAAGGACACCCAGGGAGCTGTGTGTGGGGGTACCTTTCTCAAGGGTACCTCAGTGATGAAATTGCAGTCCTGGGATTCAAACCCATGACCTTCTGATTTCAGGAATAACTCCCAAACCACCAGGCCACCAGCAGCCCCACCATAATAACAGCATAAAACGGGAATTGCATTTAGATGTGCATTAGTTAGCATATTTTTAAAAAAGATTGGGTAACACTGGTTTCCACAGGGCAGCATTCATAAGGCTACATAGCCCTTACATTAGTGTTTTAACTTTTACTCTTTTTAGTTTGTCTATAAACAGAAATTGTGTGCTTCTGTAACTTGATTTGCGAACAAATGACCTACTATTAGTTTAACAGGGCTGTCTTTTGCTATAAACTCCTGACCACAAGACTACTTACAGAGGATCTTCACGCCCCGCCTCTTCAGTCGTAACTGGGTCCTAAATACCAAAATACTAAATACCAAAAACTACATTTGTTTTTCCATGACCTTTTCCAACCTCTCGTTATCCCCCTAGAATGAAGCAGGTTGTTTTTGTTACTGTTCCTTTAAGGTAGATAAATGTAAATAAGCTCTGTTCTGATTGGCTGCTCTGTTTCGCATTTTACTCCAAAAGCAGTTGAGGCCGAAACTCTCCTTATGACTGTAAGAGGTTTACTTTTATATATAAATAACAAAAGCGAGCAGGTTGTAGGTGGAATATGCAGATGTATGCATTCGTTTTTGTGACATCACAAACACAGGCAATTCAAATGGGTCAACTGAAAAGTGGGGTGTACCTTCTGAAATGTTTCTGTGCCTCGCCAAACTAGTTTAAAAAAGGAAAAACAAAACAGTGATTTGGGCCCATGCAAATCTTTCTAAAACTCTTGTTTAGCCTTAAACGACACGTCTCTAGTTAAAATTCCACTAATCCTTTTCCTTCTCAGCTTTGATATTCTCGGATCTTGTCACTTACGTTGTTACACTTCTCTTGTGTGCTTGTGTTTGTGTGTGTGTGTGTGTGAGAGAGAGAGTGTGTTTCCTTGCACTCCCTGGGGCAGGTCACATGGTTCTCTGCGTCCCGGGGCAGCACATGTTCCTACTGAGCGACGTGTTTATTGGAAGAGGAACCTGATTCGTTTCTTCTTTCTTTCTGATAACCACCCACCCCCCCACACACACACACACACCCCATATGCATTCCGAACAGCGGCACACACAAACAGTCAGGGCGTCCGAATGCCTAGCGCGTGTGTATTTGTGTGTTCCCTGTGTATTTACCCTTCGTCTTGCATAAATGGCCCGTAATGCGTTATGCAGTCACTGTTTGATTATCCAGAGACCAGCCGGGGGCTCGCAGTTACGGTACCACCCTTCCACTGCGGATCGCATTTCGGGGAGCATGTTTGACTTTTGACCTCTGAAGTGGTCGCCGTACTAGGCCGCGATCCGGTTTAGATGACCGATAAGGGTGAAAGGGTGCCTGGTGTTTGTTTTAACCCCACATCTAGTCCACACTGAAAAAAAGTGAAGTGGCCCCTTATAGTCACGTGTGAGCTCAGCACAGCACACTGCATTTAACCCATTCACCAAGTGAAGCAGGGGGCTGCCACCAACGAGGGGCGCCAGGGAGAAGTGTGTGGGGACGGCACCTTACTCAAGGGAACCTTAGTGGTGTCACTAGCAGTCCAGGCATTCAAACCCTCAGGGTGAGCTCCCTATTAAAAACAATAAGAAAAATAAAAACAAAACAAACAGGATATATATAATCAAAAAAACCAAACTGTTTAGTGGCATCACCAAGATGTTGTTTTCTTTACACACCCTAAATCATGTTTATGGACTCTTTATCTACTCGCATGTTCATATCTTGTGTGGTTGTACAGAAAACTTAATCATCCTGTCAAACGAGTCCCAAGTCAAACGAGTGACACTAGAATCGAGGCAAACATCGTCTTACTGATGAGACGTTTCAATCATTAACGTTTTATTTGAACAAAAACATCAAAAAGACGTCAGAGTTACCTGAAACAGCTGCTCTGATGTTCTGCAGTGTTCAGTGTCCTAAAAGTCAAGTGACTAAAGCAAACACATAAAAGATATATAAGATACAACACAAAGGGAATTCTCACTCTTCCTGTCCATTTCTCAAAGTCAGAAATTGATGATTTTTACAAAGACCAACTGTTTTTTTTCTGGATTGAAAGCCTCAAGTCTGCAGTTTCCTCGCTTGCTTAATTGAGCTATGAGTGCAAAACAACTGACGTGAAAACACGCTACGCTCCTGTTAGCATGAGCAGCAACCGTGACTTTGATCAGTAAGGGTTGATTTTGCTGCTGCAGGAAAGAGTTTGCAGCGTTTCTGCTCCGTTTGACCTAATCCTCGCCAAACTCCAAGGTGTTCCGGGTTGATTTCTGTCTCCGTCCAGCCCTGAAACACCCCGAGGGCGAAAAGGTGAGTGTCAGCTTTGAGGTTATGAAGAGAGGGGAAAAAATCCAAAGCTGTTAGAAATGGAGTTCTGGGGTTTTCTCCAGACCAGGACAATATGCTCCTGGAGATAAAGAGCGCATGTGCTTCATTAAGCTTCATGCTGGAAAGTATTTTCTGCTGCTGCTGTTCTTCTCACTTGCTTTCTCCCCCTTTTTGTCACTTATCTCTTATTTCCCGTCCTCTAAATTTGACCTCTCGGACATTTCTTGGTCCACGGCGTTCGCTAAGTTGCTGGTTTGCTTTTCCAGGAGTTTCACCGATCCCTTAAGTGCATTTTTTTTCAATCTGTTTTCTAGCTAATGTAAGGATGGTGGACATTAAGATAGTCGTCAAGCACCGGCTTCCACAATTATGGGGTAAAAGTTAGGCTTCAAATTAAAATAAGCCTTAAAATGGAAACTGAAATGATTGGGTTGGTGCAACAAGCATTCATCAGAAAAATGGGAAAATTTCAAATTCTGGACTATTTAGTTTCCATAATTAATAGCAGTGCACAAGATATTACTGTGAGATATCAGTACGATTACAGATAAAAATGAAGATTCTTTTGAAGGATTAAATTAAAAAAACTTCTTAAGGCAATGTTATTCAAACTGGTCCAACAGCTAAAACATTTATTTACATTCAGAAACGACTGGCATTCACAGAATGACAGCAAAGATATTGATAATAACTTTGGTACTAAATCGCACATTTAACTTCTAGTTTAGAGTGTATATTCATATTTTATTCATTTATGTGTATTCTATGTGTCTTTTTTGTACTCTGTATAATCTGATGTCATGCCGCCTCATCTCACTGTAGATCTGTATAAATGTATATAGCTGAGATGTATTTCCTTTGACTTGACTTTGACTGAAATGCCATCATTTTTTTATTTAAATAAGTCGACTCCAGAGTGAGTGTCAAAGTGTCCCATCTAATTGATTGCCCAGAAAACTTTGGGCTCGATCCCAGCCATCGGCGGCCTGGAAACCAAGGGATCATTACTGTCCCCTCTGGATGGGTAGGACCACCCTCCCACTTTGTTGGCTGGAACAGAATGGAGAATTAGTGTTGAGAATTGATGTTTAATCCTTCAGTGTGGAGATTTTTCAACAGTTCTAGCCGTTGCTGTGTGAGGTTTTTGCTTGTGCTCCAGGGTTCCTCACTGAAATTCAACAATTTGTGACTTTATGCTCTGAATTGTTCTTGTATTTGCTCCGGTTGCACCGCCTGACCGCAAAGGAGCTAAATATGCCCTCGTCAGTGAGACGACTTTCAGTTCAATGCTGGTGTCGCTGTTTTGACTTTTGCTCGTTAGACAGGATGATTATGTTTGTTGCACAAACTGTGGTTGCTATGGTTACAGTGCCACAGTAATTATGAATGAATGTGGTTGACGATAAATACTCCATAAAGACGGTTGATAAAGACATGCAACGAAAACACAAGGGTCATTTGTTGTCGTTACATATTTTCCACCAGAACTTTGATATTGCATTTCGTTAAGGTTTTATTATACACAAAGTACCAGCACATAGACTTGAGTAACAA
>JBBPCY010000002.1:3599287-3614928 GCA_037974405.1 Brachyalestes nurse | reverse complement strand
CTGCAACTCCCTACTGGCTGGACTTCCACAGAAGGTAACTAAACCACTTCAGCTGATTCAGAATGCAGCTGCAAGGTTAGTCTTCAGCATTCCTAAGTTCACTCACACCACACCTTTACTAAAGAGCCTTCACTGGCTCCCTGTGGCTACTCGCGTTAAGTTTAAGTCCTTAACACTTGCTTTCAAGGCCAAGAATGGACTTGCACCCCCATACAAAACAGCATTTATCAAACAATGTGTCACTTCTCGTCCTCTCAGGGCTTCAAGCACGGCTCGTCTTGAGCCCCCGCTGCTCAAAAGGAGAGGGAGACACGCCTCAAGACTCTTCTCGGTCTTGGCCCCCCAGTCCCTTATTGTCTTCAAGCTTCGCCCGAATACCCACCTCTTCAAGGAACACCTTGGTGACTAATTGTGTTATTACTTACGTACTTATTTCTTGTTATTTAAAAAAAAAAAAAAACCTTCCCTTCTTCTGTCTTCACTTCTGACTTCTCGTTGTCATGTGTTTGGATATTGTTGGACCGATGTTTAGGTGTACTGAGCGTGCAGCATCTTGGTTAAATAGCAGATGATGATTTTGAGTTTAGCTTACAAGTGTAAGAAACAGACGTAGACTACTTGAGCACTGATGTACGTAGCTCTGGATAAGGGCTTCAGCTAAATGCCGTAAATGTAAATGTATTTCAGATATCTGTACAATATTCATTGTAGATAGGAAGAACGTCGTTTTGGATATCTGAAATGTATATTTTGACTAGGAAGAAGTGAATTACAGATATCTAACGTACATATCCACTCTGACAATTAAATGTTAAAACGGCCTGCCATAAGCTGTGTGGAATTTAGATAAAATGGAAACTGACAAATGACAGTGTTTTACCTGGAGTAGTCTGAAGGATGTCAAACTGTCTTTGGTATGTTCGGCAGATGTGATGGATATCCACAGTGGGAGGAAGAAAAAAAAAGAAGACATAACCAGGCTGAGCTTAACATGCGTTTTCAGTCATAACCTCTGGGATGGCTTTTTGTTTGTCCACTGTGAATCAAACTGAGGCCATGATTCTTAATGCATGAACTCACTTTGGAATGATGCCTGGAGACAGAGCTCGAGGGTCGCCCACCATCTGTGCAATTTGGGATGACACACTGTCATGTACATTGCACCAAGCCAGTTTCTGGGATCAGACTACTGAAGCTAGGTTCTTCTCTCCCACAGTGACAGCCGGGCAATATGGCTTTTAAATAATAGTTTTGGGTGATACAAAATATACATTGTATATGTAAATAAAATTCCTGGAAATCTATATATTTTTGATATTTTTAAAAATACACAATACATTAGAAATACAGAATATATATCATTTTGACATTACATTAATGCAAACTTTTCCAGCAGATCTGTACTGGCTACATGCTTGGTGGCAATATTTTAATAATAAGATTATGATATCTTTTAAGGCCATTCACCTCCCACTCAGCAAAAAAACTTAACTATCAACCCAAATGTGGTTATGATACATGCACTTGATTTTAAAACCCTGTTTTTTGTAACTTATGTATAAAGTGTTGATTTGAGAGAAAATGGTGCCATCCATATAAAAACATTCACATATGAAATCATGGGGAAAAAGATTGGTTTTCTGAGCCAACGTACCTCTATCACTGGTGGCCTAGTGGTTATGGAGTTGCCCCTGCGATCAGAAGGTCGTGGGTTCAAATCCCAGGACTGTTAGTGGCACCACTGAGGTTCCCTTAAACAAGATACCATCCCCACACACTGCTCCCTGGGTGCCCCGTTTGTGGCAGCCCCCTGCTTCTCTTGCTCAGGAGAGTAGTAGGGTGGGATGTATTCCTCTTATCGCATATTTCTCTCACTGAATTACTGTAGATTATCAAAAAAGTAGTGATAGACAGGTGAAAACACAAAATAGTTGGTCAATTATTGTTCAATTAATTCTGAACCAGAAGTTTCCAATTCTCTATTTTATTTATGTGAAAAAATAATGATTCTTCATTAGCTTTAAAACAAAGAATTCAACAAATATTTAGATGATAATTAAAGTGGTTAAGCACAGTTGGTGTTAATTGCAGCCATGTCTGATGAGTTGAAACAGCATATATACTGAACCTTACTATCAAAAAGAAGTAATCATCTCAAAGACTCTACGGGTATAACATGCCATTATCAAGGGAAATTCTGCTGTGAAAGAAAACTGTTGTGAATCAGAATCAGAAAACTTAATCGATCCCGGAAGAAATTATGTTACGACTGCACAGAGACAGGAACAATATAAGATATAAACTCTAAATAAATCCAATAAAAATATGTAGAAAAGCCTCAATATGAAATATACTATGCAATAAACACAAATACACACATTTTTATTGGACTGTGATTCACAATCATATTTATGTCACATCCGGGCTGAGTACGCTGTTAATCGTACTGACTGTTGTCTTGTCTGGCTGTTATTGTTGGTCTTGTGTTCTGTTCTGTTCTTGTGCTGTACCATGGTCCAGGAGGAACGTTGTTTTGTTTTTATTATGTAGTGTGTGTATATGGCAGAAATTCTTGACTTGACAAATGGTGGGTATAAATACTATAGACAAGAAACTTACAGATCAGTGAATTTCTGACGACACAAATGGGGGTTAGGAGTATTTTACTGCACATAGTAGAGATCAGTAGTATATAAGTAATATTGACATAACTAGTGAGAAGTCGTTGAAGCCAAAGAAGTAGTGAGAAACCAAAGTAATTGAAAAATAATCTCCAAATGGGGATGTTTTGCTATTAAGGGGAATAGCTTGCTATTTTTTATGAATGGATGAATTCTTCAATATACCAAAAACCTTTGAAGGTGAATTGCAATTGGGTGACACTGTGGGATAGTGATCCAAAACACAGAAACAAACCCATATCTGAATGGCTAATTTAAAAAAGAAAACGTAAAGTTTTTGTGTGGCCTCGTCAAGATCCTGGTTGAGATGTTGTGGCAGGACCTGAAAAGTGCAGTTCATGCTTGAAAACCTGAATATCAGTTAGAATTAACACGGTATCACAAAAAAGAGTGGGTCATGATTCCTCCTAGTAGATGTGCAAGGCTATTTGATATTCCAGGAAGCACTTGGTTGCAGTTGTTTTTGCTAAGCATAGTCCAACCATATTATAAGATAATATAGGTGTAAGGTGTTCAGTGTTGTGCCAGTTCACACTGAAAAAATATAGTTTAAAATACAGTTCATTCAAATAAAAATGAACTAGTTCACATTCAAAGTTCATTTTTAAAATTTTTGAACGAAGTTCACAGCTCAAAAATGAACTAGTTCACGTTCGTTTTTTTTTTTTACATTTTCAATACAACGTCCTTCTATCTGAACCTCCTTCAATCTTCTCCTTCTATCTGTAATATCACTGAACAATCACAGACATAAGTTACATTAAAAACCAATTTTGAGGTTGAGAATAGATCTTACCACTTAAGCAACGCTGGTGAAAGTGGAAAAAATGAGGTGCAGGTATACTGTATGTGGAACTTTTATTCAGAAAACATTAACACAGACATATATTTTAGAGTGATCAGAACATAACTAAAAATAAACTAACAGCAGTTGTCTTTTTTAAACCTTATCAAACTAGTGAAAACATCCTGTATTTAGCTGTATTATACATCAATATCCTCCTTTTATAAGCTTCTGCCGAGGGGTGTCCGGACTTGCAGCACCGTGTTAGCCTGCTACTAAGAGCTGATTCTTTGTAGTGAATCAGAAGAGTCGACTCCCTTCGAGTGAGAGCCGATCCTCACTTTTTATCAACACACAAAGCATTCATATTTGCCAAGTTGGGCCAAGTTAAGCCGTTTGAGAGCCAAAGAACCAGCTCTTCTTTGGGAGCCATGCCACAAGAGCCGAACTTCCCATCACTATCCTGCGAATGTACAGCGTGAACTGCGTTCAGTCTCGCAAGAGTGAACGTCACTCACTGTTACGTTCATAATTTATAAACCGACTCATTCAGTTCAGCGTTCAAGAAAAATAGGAACGTGTACAATTATTGAACGAGTTCAGGCACAACACTGGTCGTGGGTACCCAGAGCCTATCCTGAGGCCAATGGGCATGAGGCAAGGACTCAGGTGGAGCGGGTATAAATTACTTAAATTTTTTGAAAAGGTTTGGATGGGGAACAAAAACAATTTCAAAATACTTTCGGTGGAACATTTGCTGATTCGTCCCATCCCCAGAAATTCAGCGTCACTTTCATTAAAGTCATTGATTGTCATTGTTCATCTTCATTAGGCCTATATGACCCTCCTCCAAGCCTACTGTCCTTGCGCACATACATGCCCATGCACTCGCACAGATGAACTACACCACAGTAATTGTCAGTTAATTGGATGAACGGCTATTGACTGTTCTGATGGAGAGGGGGAGAAATTTAGAGGGATGAGTGATGGAGGTTGGGCCAGCTGCATCGATAAACAAAAGGCAAAGAGGGTGGAATACAATAACGCCACCAAACCCATCCATTTATCATAATAACTGCACCACATTTCACAGAATCGCCATTGCCAGCCATTTATTTTCTTCCTAGGGCCTGTTAAACTGTGAGAACTGACATGAGGTTCACGATGTCTTAACAGAAGGTCCACAAGGTTTGTAAAGAATCTAAAATATGTTCAGTAACATTTTATTTGAAGGCCACCTGGTTAATAGGGACTTCATAACCGATGCATAAGAAATGGTACACATTAATAAAGCAACATTTACGTAGAGCATATAGCCTTTATGGAGTAAATGACAGTGGATTGTCATAAGATGACATATATTTGTTATAACACCATTATTAAACAATATGGAAAATATGGTATATAGAAAATGTGTGAAATTGGTTTAGGTTCAGGTGCAGCAAAACTTTCCAAATATAAAATGCTTTTAAAAATATGTATATTCATATATATATGTGTGTGTGTGTGTGTGTGCAGTCATAACATAAGCAATTTACCCTGGGATCAATAAAATTAACTGATTCTGATTCATGCTGCTTCATAACAGTGTTATAAACTCTTTTCATGTACTTTAGTTAAAAGTCCACTATTTCCACTATGACTTCCTTCATAAAATACTGCCATCTTGCGATTACTACTCATTCATAAACATCCATGTATTACTTTAGAAATATCTTATTGAGTGGTCATGAATGTGTTATGAAGTCCATGTGCAGGTAGCCCTCACATAAGTTGTCACTGGGTCAGTACACTTTCATTAAGCCAGTGATTCTCTTTTGCTTCAGACTGTTCTTCTGTTCTTCACACCTTTGCTCAGCCTAGTCTCCCTTCTCTTTCTCTCGTTTTTTCTTCCCCTTAAGTCGTCCCCTTACTCTGCTTCATCAGACACACATTAATCATCGCTTGTCATGGGTGATGATCTCTTGGTGGAGTTCATTCCACAAAGAGGTTCATTTTCCTATCATTGCTATGCATCTATTCACAATGGGCCTTATCTCGATACAATAATATTCTCCTAAATCCCTCATGAAGTCATCTATCTTCCTGCTCCCCTGTAGCGAGGAACCAACCCCCCTCCACTTCCGCCCACACTGCATGTATGCTTTCTTTGTTTGGCATCATTATGTCCAATTTGCATATTGTAGCCTATGTTTATGAATGATGTCATACATATGTGATCCATGGAAATGCAAGAAGCAACATTCCCACCAACTGAGCAGACACTGTTAAATGCTGAAGCCCAATGCTGAATTTCTGGGCTGATACTGATCTGATGTATTTGATTCTTTAAAAAAAAATATTTACATTATTTAGCATGCACCAATCAGACACAACGGTCTGTCTTACTCATTGAGGCATGGACAGTAGATCCTGTAAGTCCTGCAAGTTGAAGTGGGGTGTTTTACAGATTGGACTAATTTGTCTAGCCCATCCCACAGATGCTCAATCAGATTGTGATCTGGGGAATTTGGAAGCTGAGTCAACACATTTGTGATGTTCCTCAAACCGATCATAAACCTTGTTTGCACACATTATGCTGCTGAAGGAGGCCACAACTATTAGGGAATACCACCCTGAAGGGGTGAACTTGGTCTGCAAGAATGTAGCACCCAGGGGTTTCCAGGAGAACTTTGCCTAGAGCAGGGCTGGGCAATTCATTTCTACAGGGGGCCACATCAAAAATCTGAACTGTGTTGGAGAGCCAAACCAATGATAACTTGAACGTAATTCTGTTCTCTCATTGTAAAAAAAAGCAGTAAATTATATATTTTGATAAGCTACTACTAGGCTTGTCACGACACCGAAATTTCAAACTCGATACCGATATTAAGTATGGTGCTTGATACTCAATACTATTTTCGATACTACATGGGGAGAAAAACACAGGAACATTTTAATAAATAATTTAAAGTGTGCTCAGGGGCCATTGCGGCGGAGCTCTGCGGAGGAGAGTCTGGCCTCGTTCGATAGGTTTTGGGAGCCGGTGATTTCCGTGAACTGGCAGATGCAAAACTGGCATTTAGTGACAACATTATTCATTTGTGTTTATGCTGACATACAGCGAGCCGGACAGGGATACCCAAATGGCCGTATGTGGCCCACGGGCTGTAAAATGCCCAGGTCTGGTCTAGAGCATCACACTGTCTCCACCGGCTTGCTTTCTTCCCATAGTGCATCCCGGTGCCATTTCAGGGTAAGTGCTGCACACACAACTAACCTTTCACATGATATAAAAAGAAAATGTGATTTATTGGATCAAAACTATTTCTTCCATTGCTCCATGGTCCAGTTCTGATGATCTTGGCTCACTGTAGACACTTTCAGCGGTGTCTGAATACTTACTGTATATGTAACTGTTTTTATGTGTCCTTCCTAACATCACTTTATGTTCCATTACACTCAGTTATATCATACTTCAGGCTAACTTTGTTACAGAATCATATCAAATTCATCCTTTTAATCTTCTGATATACAACCCAAGAATCTGTGACATCTCTTGACAACACTGTAAGCAGTAGCCTTGAAATCAAAGCTTTCCTGTTCCTTTTAGTAAAACTGATCTAACACACAGTGTCCAGTACAGCAGGTTGTTCCAGTTATTCAAACTGAGTAAGAAGCCATGCTTATGTCCACTACTACCACAAATCTTTCAGCTTCAACAGAGGACATAACATTCTTCAGAGAGGCTGGTGGTCAGGTGGTCATTTTGTAGTCTGGAAACCGTTTGAAATGGCGATTTTCCAGCCTCTGTCATATCTGAAAGGAACATAAAAGACTTTGGTTCCAGCTTGAATACACTCTCAATGCCAGCTCACTAGAAATGTGAACAAAGTGCTGTGCTGAAAAAAAAAAAAAAAAAATCAATGCATCTTTTTCAGCGACATGCTTTCAAGAAGCTTTTTTTAAACCCAGGGCTGTAAAGAGTAATAAAAAATAAAAAATCTAACGCCACCTGCCGATGGAAAGGTGAGGAATTCAATTTCAGAACCCCCACCCCCGGCTAGGTCATGCACGAGGCCAAGAATAATTTCATCATTATTACTGACATAAATTACGATGCACCTCACCTCGCCGATATGGACCTCGGCTTTGTGGTGTAAACAAAACACCTGCATTAGCCTCTATCTCACTGCACACAAATGCCATCCCTCTTCATTCTGCATTCAGATTCAGCCCATCAAACCATCTATTTACTAAAGCCTGATGGCCCTGAACCTGAGCCTAGATAGACCATGGTGGGCCAGCAGATGAATAGGGCCTGACAGTGCCAGCCAGTCAAAGCAATGTGGATTGTAATTGGACATCATGGGGCTGGCATTACCATCGAAAAATATCTTCCATCCGTCGCCATGATTGGAGGTGAGACCAATGCAAATGCAGGGAGTTTTTGTTTCTCTACACTTGTCAGACCAAATTTGCACCCAAAGGTAGGGGTAATGACATGTCTTTTAAATGACATTAGCTGTGATTGCTTCTGTCTTTCTGAATATAGTCCTGAAAACACAAATGGTTCTTTCCAGTTCGGCTGAGTTTGGTAAAGTAAGAAGTGAAATTACCTTTTCTCTGACATAATAAGTAAAGTCATTCATTTTTTTGAGTAGTTAACCCAACACTGGGTTGAATTGTGTGTGTCTGAAGGAGGAAACTGTCCATGAACTTAGCCACTAAATTGGAGCTGAATAATCTTGTTCACTTCTATGATAAGAATATACCCCAACAGAATGGAATGGAGGTTTCAGAGGGACGGTGCTTAATCCTTAACCAAGACATCAGCAGAACCACCCATTCTAAGCTTGTGTTGGAGGCCGCATTCTTCACTTGTAGAGGGTGCAGGAGAAATTCGACTTGGACATGCTCTTCACTATTGAGAGCTGTTAGTCTAATTCATGTCTAGTTGTGCAAAGAGCCCATTTCTTCCATTCTAACGAATTCCCCTGTATTATTTTTGCTCTCGCATACTAAACGGCTCGCTGTGCTCGCCACACAAACCTTTAATGTTCAAACGGGGTTCTAAATCAAATGAAGATGAGCTTCAGTGAGCCGCCATGAATTTATCATGAGTTCCTCTTGCTAAGTCTCTCGCTGCTCATTTGCGAACTCTTCACTCAGCCCTTAACATGCTTCCTCAGCAGGCAACCATGTTCACGCATCTGCCTCTTTATCTTACATATATATATATACTGATAGAGAGAGAGAGAGAGATAGAGAGAGTTAGGGAGAGAAAGAGAGGGAGAGAAAGAGTGAGGGAGATTTTTTTTTTATTTACACTGCTTTTCTTCCTCATATGATTTTCTTTTCATTTCAGACCCCATGAGCTAATGTCTGACCGTAAGCTAAGGGAAATTAACCACAAATTTCTCTTTACATGTTTAAATGCCAAAAAATAAACAGCAAAAACAAAAAATATTTATATATTATTTAATGTATTATTTACTAGCAAACATCCAGTACTTATTGCTGAGACACATTTGGAAACTACTTTCTTTGCTGCCTTTTTTTTTGTAACACTCCCTAAGAGTCCTGTATTCATTAAATTTATGGTATATTGCTGAGCAACTTACAATCAATAAGTAAAGGAAAAGTCCTCCTGGGGCAACTCAGGGTTAAGTGTCTTGTTCAGGTATACAATGGTAGTAAGTGGAATTTGCTGGTTCACATAGTATAATAATGCCTGCATAAAATTGCTCATGAGTGATTATAGTTACATGAATAACACTTTATGAACCAAACTTTATGACTGTACAGTCATTTCATTACATGTTATGACATGTGTTCATGGCCAGTGTTGTGCCCGAACACGTTTAATGAACAGTGTTCCTATTTTTCGTGAATGCTGAACTGAACGAGTCGGTTTATAAATTATGAACGTAACCGCGAGTGACGTTCACTCTCGCGAGACTGAACGCAGTTCACGTTGGGAAGTTCGGCTCTTTTCAGAGAGCCGGCTCTTGTGGCGCGGCTCCCAAAGAAGAGCTGGATCTTTCGGCTCCCAAACGGCTCTTAGTTTATTATCATCTGTAGCCTCATATTTTAGCCCAACTTGGCAAATATGAACGCTTTGTGTGTTGATAAAAAGTGGGGATCGGCTCTCGAAGGGAGTCGGCTCTTCTGATTCACGACAACGAATCGGCTCTTAGTAGCAGGCGGTGCTGCAAGTCCGGACGCCTCGGCAGAAATACACAGGGTAAATAAGCTTATAAAAGGAGGATATTTAGTACAGATAAATACTGGATGTTTGAGTTTTAGAGCTGTACATGTTCATTAGTTTGATAAAGTTTAAAAATGACAACGGCTGTTAGTTTATTTTTAGTTATGTTCTTTTCTGATCACTTTAAAGATATGTATTGGTGTTGATGTTTTCTGAATAAAAATTTCACATACAGTATGTATACCTGCACCTCATTTTTTCCAATTTCACCATCACATGATGCGTTGCTTAAGTGGTAAGATATATTCTCAACCTCGAAGTTGGTTTTAATGTAACTTATGTCTGTGATTGTTACAGATAGAAGAAGACTGAAGGAGGTTCAGATAGAAGGACGTTGTATTGAAAATATAAAAAAAAAACCCAACATGAACGAGTTCATTTTTGACCTGTGAAATTTTTAAAAATGAACTATAAACGCGAACTAGTTCATTTTTATTTGAATGAACTGTATTTTGAACTAGTTCTTTTTCAGCGAGTCCTGGGCACCTATGGAAAACGTTTAAAGTCATTTTTTTCTCAGTGTGTGATAAAGTGTCTTTCTGCTAGCCAAGTTAACATTAGAATAAATGCAAACACACAAGAAAGCAGTAAAGAGTATGATGTTTTGTTGGTTAAAAAAAGTTTTCATTTTGTGAGCTGTTAAGGAGAACACATGTTCGGTGCCAGATTTCTCTTTGGTTCCTTCGGTCGTTGTTTGGATTTGTGACACTCCATCAGGAGCAATGAAAAACTGTGTCTAACCAGGTTTCTAATGGAAACTACAAATAATACTGGGCTTCCACGAGTATGTATCCTTTTTAGTTTTACTTAGTATATGTAGTAACATTAATGTGAAGAAAACACGTGCTGACATTTGATTTGCTACGTTCAGCTCTACTGGGAAGGTTTTCCACAAGACTTCGAATGGGTCTTTGGAACATTCCCAAACATTAATCCCAAAAGTGTTCAGGCCCCTAGAGTATCTTCAAATCAAACGTATCAACCCACATCTTTATTGCCCTCTCTTTGACCTCACAAAGTCACACTGAAACAAAGGCATTCTTCTCACTGTTACCACAAAGCTGGAAGCATATATTTGTCTACAGTGTCTTGGTATGCTGTAGCATTAACAGCACCCTTCATTAAACTCTGAAACAGCTCCAGCCCATTATTCCTCCAGTGCCAAACTTTACTGCAGGCACTATGTGTTCCTGTAGGTAGTGTATATCTGGAATCAGCTTCATCCATCAAACAGACAGTGTTAATCACTGGAGATTTCCTTGATCCTTGTTCTGTGTTTCCTTGTTTTTTCATTGTTCACAATGGGCCTGGTGTACGTGGATTCAGGTATGGATGCCAAAGTCAGCACAAGGTCGTCAAACCATTTGTACCGCAAGCTTTTGTATGACAGAAATCAATGTTTTTGCATGTGAAAATAAAACCTGATTATTACAGTCAATTACAATAAAGTCAATTGTATTGCCTGCCCCTACCCAGCAAAAGCAGTTGCACTGTGAGGAGGGTACACAAGGACAGGCAGAAAGTGAGTAAGAGGTCAAGGGGATCGACACCTGGTGGTTAAACAGATTAGATGTACCAAGAAAGAGGATATGGTGCTGGGAAGGTGAGAAAAAACAAACAAACTAGGGGACAGGGAATATTAGGCATGGAAAAATAAAAAACTCTTGGAAATATGTCTTCTTAAATACCATGTCATTATTGTTTAGTCATAGCTGAATAAAGCAAGCTGTTTTATGTGTGTGTGTGTGTGTGTGTGTGTGTGTGTGTGTGTGTGTATAACATAAGTTCCACTCACTGTTCCCCAGCTGATCTGTGCTCCCAGGTCTCTAAAGTAGAAGGTTGCTGTGGTTCCCACAGGCAGCTGCTGGAGAACCTCATCGTCTTTCAAAGACTTTCCCTCTAAGATCAGAGAGCAAACACACCACCAGTGAGCTCTCACAGTCTCACACAGCTGGAACAGGCTTCCACTATTCAAGATACAGTTTCTGATCTCCCTCAAACTGATGTAAAGGTTGCAGGTCTCTTCATAATGAAGGTTTGCTCTTACTGTCTGCCTGCGGACTAAAAATCCACCTGAGCAGAACTACACCACTGATATATTGGTTTACCAGTGCTGAACTCATTTCCAGGGTTATGCTACAGTCATTACACTATGGCTGAATCTCTAAAGACTCTCTACTCCTTACATAGAAGGAATTTAAACATTGCCTCCTGCAGTCAAACAAAGCATCATATATCAAACAAATAGTCATTTGGGGTCCAGTTCCTTACTTGACTAACAGTGCTCCTTTTAGATGTGGAAACCAGAGTTTCATAACTTGCACAGCACAGCATGCAGGGAGAGGGGAGCTACCTGAGACTCAGCAAGAGAACTCATAGTGAGAAACTTGACGGGCATTTGATAACATCTTTCAGGCTAATGGGACACTAGAGGGCACTCCCAAGTGGATTCAAAATTGTAATTTGTAAGTAATTTGTTACTTTTTAACAGGCAAATGCATTCGTTTTTTTTTTTTTTTTAAAGACTGTAAAGCATCACATACTTCAGCACTGCTGTGACGTTTTAAGATGCTCCAGGTCCACTTACTGTTACCTGAGTACGCTTATGACAGCAGAAAGCATAAACGGCCAGTGTGGTGCTCAGCCTGCCATCAGCACTTAGCACTGTCCTGCAGCCCAAAATTTGCTTGACACAAAAAAATGGAAGCACGCTTTAGTAGTAAGCTTTAGTAGTTTCACCATTCTCTTGTGTTTTTCTGCTCATTTTATTGACGTAACGGGAAGAATAGGAAGTGGCCAGGGGCCTCATAGGCTGGCTTCAGTCTGTGAGTAAGAAGATACACCCTTACTAATACAATGCTATTGTGGTGAAGATGCAGATGCAGCCAAATCTGTATTTAAATCTTCAAAAAATCGTAATCTTCAAATTAAAAATGACATAAAATGTATCTTGTGCATAAGTTTGTGCACCGATCTAGTAAGACCCCCTTTGGCTGAAAAGTGTCCAGCTAAGGGTCTTTCTTGATTTAGGTTTGTTTTAGTCATTTTCCTTGAAGAACGATTTCAGTTCAGACACATTTCTAGTCTACATAGGTTATAATAATATATAAGTTAGAAAATACATAGATTTATCTCATACGGGATCTAATCATACATGTTCAACAGTATAATAGTCGAACATGGTGAAGCCCATCCCCAGGCTTGACTATACAGAGTATATGAGTTAAACCATTGTGATATATATTTATAACAACTTTCTTCTTCTTCTTGAATTCAACTATAAATGTATTATTGCTACCAATAAAGTGCAACTAGAAGAGCTCCACAAGTGTCCCACTTAATAGTGCCCCCTTTCCCACACTTCAGAGACTCCCCTTTGCATTCAGCTCTGTGTAAATCAGTGCAGTAAGTGCGGGCAGTAGTGTGAAACAGGATCCACTCACTAGGGTCCAGGCACAGCGACTGTCTGGCAGGGTACCAGCGCTGATCTGGAGAAACACGGATTTGAATGTAACGCCACTATTCACCACTAAGTGTCTCAGTATCTTTATAAACAGTGATTCATGACAACTTAAATAAAACGTAAGGTACTTACTTGATTTGTGGAACATAGACTTGATGTCCAGAATAGTGGCAGAAGGTTCAACCTGCATAGAGAGGAAAAATGATTAAAACTGCTGATAAGAAGTGCTTCAAATGCATGATGTCCTTTAAAGCTCATAGGTTCAGCACATTAATACTTAAAGCTTATCTTCAAGATGGGATGAAAATGAGTATTATATGCAAAAAAAGCAACATATCTAGTTTACACTACAAAAAAACAATCTTAGCAGCTGAAATTATTTCCTTTTGTTGTCGTTTTGAGGCAGAACGTCTTATATTCTAGACGTTTTGCTTATTTTAAGAAATATTTCTTCAGTAAATGTTGTTGACCCCGCTGGGAGACATTTTGCTTAATAAGAGGATTTAAATCTCATTGTCAGTATATTTTTTCCACTTTCCACTTTTTGGTTTTTGCATCAAAATTTGAGTGTGTTTTGTTTTCAATCCATTGCTGTTCATTTGAATTGAGCGTATAGTATATGCATACTAAGTTATTGCACATTTAATATGTTTTTCCAGGATTTAGCTCAAATAAATGTAAGTTGTCCTCTAAAATGAGCAGAAAACACATTTGAGTGTGTTGTCCATAGAGGACACATCGTTTGACTTAAATGGTATACCTGATCTGTATTAAATACTACTACTGATGAAGCAAATGTGCAAACCTATAAACATTCTGGGTGAATGTTGAGTTTAAGACACATTATATGAATAAACCAAATGAAATGCAGGTTTCTGGGGAGAAAAGCAAAGCTACTTTGACAGAGTCATGGACTTCTAAAAGCCTTGAATCTCAGGTTGCATCCAAAACCACATGCTACTCTAAATACTGTACTATTGAAAGCCCTGCTAATGCTGCTGTACTGCCTTTAACATACTATTCAGACTGCTAGTATGCGGGTTTGGCTGCAGCCTTGCTTTTGCAGTGCAAGAACGTGGGCTTCAAAAGCTCATGCAAGGAAATGTGCTGACACACTGGAATGCGTGGCCATGTTCAGTACCTTATCCAGCAGCAGCAGCTTCTCCCTGGTCTTGGCGTCCAGGATCTCCACCTCAAAGTAAACAATTCGTTTAGCTTTTTTGGGCGCTTTGGACCTGGCCTTAGCCGGGGCAGGTGCCGTAGAGGCTTCATTCTTGGCCGCCTTCGCCTCTAAAGCCAAAACATCCATCACTGCCCCTCAAATACAACTCCAAAGGGTCGCACTGCAACCTCCAAACACACAAAATGGGTCCAAGCTATTGTATCTCTTTTGGGGCCCCTTGGAGCTCCACTGTGTATTTTTCCTTCAGATCCCCTGTTTGAGGTCAGGGCCTCCCACTTTTAGTCCAGAGAGATGTGTTAGGCTGAACGTCCGGCCAGGGAGTGAATGGAAAATTTCTCCTGCCCCCTTAATACCTGGGGGTGGGGGGCGCCTGCTCTCTCCAACGCTCCCGGGACCACCAGAAAGCCTCTGAAGGCGAAACCTGAGAGCGAGAAGACATAATCCACGACATGATTGTCACTAGGCTAAATATACACCCCTGCCTGCTTCTCAGTAGACTTCACCCTGCAGAAGAAGTGACCCTCACAAGTCTCCTGCCCTGAGACTGCTCTGAAGCAGAGAGAACGGAAGAGAGAGAACGGGAGAAAGTGGGACAGAGTGAGAGGAGGAAGAGAGAGAGAGAGAGAGAGAGAGAGACCGGCACATACTAAGCCAGCACACAGCGTGCCTGTTAATGTTGCTTGATCCCTGTCACTCTACTGTTGAAATATTTGTTCCACCATGTTTTATTTTATTTATAAATGTTTACGCTGTAAATATCACACCTATAATTACACAGCCATAAGTTTGTGCATCCCTTGCACAAACCACATATTTGTGTGGAGACTACACTATGCACAGTAGTTATATTAGTTATCATACTATTAGTTATTATTATTATATTTATTACATATTGTTATCTCTTTTGGGGCTCCTTGGAGCTCCACTCTGTATTTTTTGCACTGGCCAAATTTTGAACTTTTCCAGTGTGTTCAATATATGTGTGTGTGTATATATATATATGTTATACATAACATATGTACAGGTATACAGTACTGTGCAAAAGTATTGAGTCACCCCTCATTTCTTCATAATTTGCTTCCAAAGACTTTCTTTTTTAATGTGGTCTTGAGGAACAGTTCTCCAGGCTTCCTGAAGGACTTGCTAAGACTCTCATGTCCAGTCCAGTCCCTGAACCTGACCAGTTTCGGAATGTTTTTGTTGTTTAAGACACACAGTGACCTATGTATGAATCATTCAAGCAGAACAAAGAGCATCTAACTGAAGTCCTGAACCAGTGA
>JBBPCY010000002.1:3574761-3594040 GCA_037974405.1 Brachyalestes nurse | reverse complement strand
GTGTGAATGTGGGGTATTATAGAGCAGTGTGAATGTGGGGTATTTTAGAGCAGTGTGGATGTGGGGTATTTAAGAGCAGTGTGAATGTGGGGTATTGTAGAGCAGTGTGAATGTGGGGTATTATAGAGCAGTGTGAATGTGGGGTATTGTAGAGAATGTGAATGTGGGGTATTGTAGAGCAGTGTGAATGTGGGGTATTGTAGAGCAGTGTGAATGTGGGGTATTGTAGAGCAGTGTGAATGTGGGGTATTTTAGAGAATGTGAACGTGGGGTATTGTACAGCAGTGTGAATGTTGGGTATTGTAGAGAATGTGAATGTGGGGTATTGTAGAGCAGTGTGAATGTGGAGTATTCAAGAGCAGTGTAAATGTGAGGTATTCTAAAACAGAGTAAATAAGAGGGCATTCTAGGACGGTGCAAACATGTTTTATTATTTTACAGTAGCGTGTGTGTGTTCTTCTAGAGCAGCGTGAATGTATAGTAGAGCAAGTTAAAATGTTATACTTACACAATTCCTGAGGTCACATAACTAATAAAATTAGAGGATCCTATTGACCAGCTGTTTGTATGTTATCAGTCAATAATTTGTACTGTTTGTACTGTTTTGTTTCCACATTTTAAAACTATATGAATTTTCTGTTCTGGAAATAGATTAGTACATGGGAATTTGTCACTTATTTGTAAATGCACTTAATTTCACATGAACTTTCATAATGAATGGATCAAATGATGAGTTGATTGTTTATTTGACCAAAAAGAAGCAATTTTTTTATACTCAAAGCTTGTAAAAATCATGTTTTCTTTAAACATAATTAAAAAATATATAATCTCACATTTCCAGTTTTTCTTTTTTTAACTTATTTAAAAATGTCTTTTACACTGTGTTAGCATTTCATAACATTTTATTTCAACAGTGATGATATATTATACCTTCTTTGTTGTAATTCAGTGGCAAAAAAGTCTTTAGAGAAGCTAATTATTGATGCTTTTAGGAATTTCAGAAGACCTAGACTGGTGCTTTTTTTCCTCACTTGGTCTTACCCATTGGAAACTCCCAAACTACCTAATCTAATGGATAAAGTGTTTTGTCCAGCTCTTGGAGGCCTAACCAATTAATACTTGATGCATGATGTTTCTTTAAAGTTATGCACATTTATGTTTTACCTCCATTAAATGATTTGGTCTTCTCTGAAGTTTCTCAGGGTTCTTAACTGCTAACATTGCCCTAAAATGCAGATAGGAATCCGCTCCGATTACAGTTTTGGAGGTGACGTTTCCTTTTTAGAAAAAGACATGGCAGAACCGTTTGCGCCGCAGTATGATTGCTCTTATCTCTTCAAATGCGGTTGACCAACTTCTTGGCTGCAGCGTTTACTGAGCCGTGTGTGTTACCGACAAACTGCAGGATCTTGAGACATTTTCCCATGACTGATTTTGAGTCAGAAGACAAAAGCTTAAACGAGAGCAGAACTCATTCACCTCTTCCTGTGTGTCCGTGGCAGTCTTGCTTATTCCTGCCTTATGCATATTTGAGTAATAACGAATTTCATATTCAGACATGACGGTCACATTAATGGCTATACACACCCCAGCCACCCTCTCCCAAGTGAACAGCAGAGGATGAACATCACAATAATTTTGCTTTCTATTGAAGCTTTTGTGCGAGAGTGTTTGTGTGTGTGTGTATGTGTGTGTGGTGTGCTCGTCTCTGTAGGGGGTACGGTACTGTGAATTCTTTTCAGCGGAGGTAATCGCGCTATAATAGGGATTTGGGGCAGTGTTAAAGGCAGCATAATAAAACAATAAGGGAGTTTTGAGAGACAGGGAGGAAAATAATTACCCTAATCTCCTCTATTTGACAGCGCCTCACTCGAGAATTGTTGGTTGCGAAACACACAAATGAAGGCCCCACTCTAAATCCCAAAGAGCTTTCTGCACCTCTCTTTCTCTCTCTCACTCCCTTTTCCTCGCTCACCTCTCTGTTTTATTTTATTTATTTCCCTTTTTTTTTTTAATTTACATTCTCTGCCCAGGGCGGGCATATTAATTCATAGTTCAGTACTTGACTTTTCTGTAAATTAAATGGCCTGATGCATTCTGCAGACCCAAACAAAAGCAGAGAGAGAGACCTTGACTCTTAAACCCTTTATTTTACCATTATTTATTAGAAAAGTTACTTTAGAAAAAAATAAATAATGAAGGAGAAAAAGTTCATTCATTAAACAACAGGACTTCTGAGACACAACACTGCGAACAATAAATTCAGCAAAAAAAAAATTCACCCGTATTTTAAGGACTAAATCATTTTTATAATTATTGCCCTAGGTAAATATTGTTTTAAAAAAAGGTAATTTGTTGTAATTATCTGACATAACTGACTGAAAATATGGAAATAATCAAAATCAAAACACAAATATAGTCTATTCATGGTTAATATAGTCTTAAAAAAGTAAATGCTGTAAATTTTTGTCTCAATTATTGGAACTCTTAAAAATAAGTCCACCTGAGTGTTCAACAACCTTCATCCATGAACTTTGTTTTCACTGTGGTGTAAATACAAGATGACATAAAGGACAAATTTCTTTATGCCTGATTAACCAGTATTAACCCTTCTGATATATTCGCAGTCATGACTGTCCAGTATTAAACATGCTCAGCCTGGTTCAATGCCCTGTAGTGGGGTGAGAATGCTGTGGGACCTAATATATAACACATCGCGCTTATATCATGTACAAAAGCCATTAGGTGAATAAGAGTTGAACTGAATGGAAGGATAAAATAATCAGGAAAGTTAAAACAACCAGAGCTGTAGTAAACTTGTTCAGACAACAATGTTTATTTTATCTCAACAGACAGTGAATGGTAAGAAATGCTGAATATTGTTGAAGGTTCACAGTCTGAGATTTGAAGGAGACAAAGCCTCCTATACAAATTACAAAAATAATAATCTATTTTGGAAGGCTTGTCATTGCACTGGAACTGAGTTCAAACAAAAGTTGAGAACCTCATCCCAACACTGAAGATATAGAATTGCCACATCTGCCTGTTCAGTCGACATCAGTGTAGCCCTTCCCACTTACACTGAGTGTTTTTCTGTCAAGACTAATTTATTAATCATGTAAAATACAGGGCAGCCAATCAGAACACCCTTCAGTCTTAACACTGTAAAAACATTCATTTATTCAGTTTCTGTAACCGCTTAATCCTTACTAAGGTCAAAACATTTTCATTTTAAATAATACGCTACAAAGTGTGAAAGATGTTCTTGTTTTGTTAACCTACTAATAAAAGTTACAGGGAGTTACTTTTTAAAGTGAAGTGTAGCACTTTTTACAGTGTAGCAAGTAAAGAGGTAAAGAGAAGTCAGAAAATGGAATGGAAAATGAGGGAAAGCAAAATGTAGGATATGGGCACTTTAAGCAAATGTTAATGGCTGTTTAGGACTTTATCTCCAACCTTTCGGATACAGACTGCTAAATCGTTAGCTTTGGTTGTCAGACTAAAATGTTCTCCAAAACACATTTAAAATGCCGAGGCTGGGAATATGTGTGGCTGAGGACAAAGAAAATGCAGAAGTCAGTCTTCTGAAGGTTCAGTCAGGAGAGGAGAGAGAGCATGAGGTCACCTGGCCTGGACGGGGCTTTAGATAAGATAAGCAGGCTGACATTCCTGAAATCTCATGTCATTACAGATCTCCTGTATCATCCCCTGTCTCCTTCACATGTTTTTGCTGTGTTCAGGATGACCAGGAATCTCATGGAAAATCCACCTTCCACGATGCTTAGCTTTTACAAAACTCGGCTCACTGCGTGCAGCTCTAAATCAGACCTTTTAACTGGCATTTGGAGGTTCTCTAAAGAATCGTTTTGTGACTGGGACATGTGAATGTCAAAAAACTTAACGTAAAAAGAAAAAATCTACTCTTCAGGAAACCAAAAGTAGTTCTTTTGTGGCATTGGTCTAATGTTTGTTTGTTCTTTTTTCACTTTTGTTGTTTTTTCTCATTGCTCAGTAGACAAAGCAATATCTGTAGTACAATACTCATATAGCTACTGTAATCATGCTGGACTATTATGAAGTACATACATGAATATATGTATAATATAGAAAAAAATAACAATATGGGGGAGGAAGGAAACAGCAGCAGCAGCAGCAACAGCAACGGCAATAACAACAACAACAACCGCAACAAAAAAGGAATTTTCATTCAAAGAGTTTTTTAGGGAGAAAATTGTCTATACAGTAATCCCCCAGTTTTACGTGGATCAGGAGTCGCAAATTCAGTCACATGCGGATTCCGAACTCTCCACAATACGTGGAAATGTCCACAATAGTGCAGAAACTACAAAATAACTTTTTTTTGCTTTTTGTGGCATTTTCTTTTGGGGTATTGCATTAAACTGAGTTTAAAATGAAATTAAAGTGTTCTGTGAGCATATTTGGGGGCATATTTAGGGTTTACGCTATAAAAACAGGCATTTTAGGCATTTTTAGGCTTTTTTACCAAAACACAACAACATGGTTTTTTACTATATGCTGGTGCTCTTGGAATGTCTATATGCTGGTGCTCTTGGAATGAAGGGCACCATATGTACATATAATATAATTTGTTGTATTGTATTTTATATTTACTGTTTTGTATTTTTACCATTAGTTCATGTTCTGGAGGTTTTTCATTAAGATGGTAGTTTGAAGATCTTTTTGGGTTAGATAAATGCACCAGGTTGCTAATAACTGCAGGTATGTACCTGCCGGAGGTTTGTTTCATGAATGTATCTAAATGAGTGTGTTGTATTGATTGTCCATGTGGTCTTGGTATCTATGTTGCATACTGTGCTACTCATGGTCTAATCATTCTCTAATCATCTTCATTCTGCTCCCTACCTTCTTTTTCTTTTAACCCAGGCCATGTTGCATCTTCTGCTTTTGCTGATTGAACATTATCACATTAGAGTGTACAACCAGTTGGTGAAAGAAATGGAGGTCAGTATGAATGAAAAAAAAAAAGATTTCTTGGTTAGCCAGCTAACAGTAAAACATTGTTCCATCTGGATCACCTTGACGACTTGTGCTGCACGCCTAACCTGCTCCAGAGGGATAGTTCACAAAGATCTTCAGTTAGTCAGATAACACTTCCTCAGGTCGTGGACTGCTCAATAGAAATCTCTCAGTCTCTCAGCTCTTTTCTTATTGGACAGGCTTAACATTGGGCTAAACTGAATTCCTCATCATGAAACCTGGACTAAGTTCAGAATTATGTAATCATGTATCTTAAACAAGCCTTGGACCAGGCTTCTGTAAAAGTGTAAAAGTTCTGTAAAAACTCCTTTGGTTCTTATTGGGTCATATTTCTTTTTCAGAACTTGAGTATATAAACTTGGGTCCACCAGATTGGTAAGACAGCTAACTTTCAACTGATTTCATCTAACTCTAATCACATAATGGTGGAACACTCTTGAATGGGGAACACCTTACCTGTACCAGGTTCAGTATTACAGATAACAGACCTTAGATCTGTCAAGACTTCCACTCAAGGCACTTCCACTCAAGGCACACATTTTGGTTCCTTATTTTTTTGCGGAATTTCTGAAAGTTACCACCTTTTTTTCATACACATAAAATCAACATGGATGCCACAGTAGCTACTTTATCACTCCTTTTGAATAGCCACTCACCTGAAAGTGTTACTTTTTACTTTTTACCACTGGTTGATTCTGAAAAGCACATTGTAAAAACAGGTCCTTGGTTAGAAGAAGAAGTTGTTAACTGATGTCATGAAATGAGAAAATTCAGTGGTGATTTGTGGGCCAGCATATTGTCCTTTAAAATACAGGCCTGTGAAATGTTACAAGTTCTAAGGACATAAATACTGACTTAAGACAACTTGGAGTCCTGAGTCTCTCTTTCTCTCTCTTTCTGTCTCTTTTTCTCTCTCTCCCTCCCACGGAAACCCTGGAGTTATCTGGAAAAGATACTGCCAGCTCGATCCAGAACGTGGCAGCTTTCGCTTCCTCAGGTAAAGGTCACCAACCCCCCTCCCACCTAATCCAATCAAAGTGGACCCCGCTGACTTGCCAGATGACAGACAGGTAGGTGTGTGTGTAGTCCTAATATGTGAGTATGAGAAATAATGGACAAGGGAGTTGGTGTGGCTTAATGACTTGATTAGCTCCACATTCTTTGACGACTGCTGAAATCTCCATAATTGAATCAGACTGGATGAAACAGAAACCACCACATCTGATCAGTCGCCAGTGATCAGTTTTTGACCAGATCAAAGAAACTCTTCCCGTTTCATAGCAGCCGACGTGAATTACTGACTGGATCCAATTCTGGTTCATCGTCATATTGCTTCACAAATTAAGTCATTTTGTCTGCTTTTTGTTTTCAACCCCCTTCTTTCTGTTAATTATTTACCTAAAAGGATGTTTTGGCAACATGGTAACATGCTTAACAATAATAGAAACATGCAGGGCATCTCAGGATTAGCTAGCATCCATTTGTTAGTGAATTTCCATTCATTTTTTAGCCAAGATTAGCAAAGTATGTTTAATATCTGCTTGTTAGAATGCCATGACCTATTAGGTCATTAGTTCTGAATAAGATGTATTTTACTTTTAGTCAGTCTTGCACTTTCTGATCTTCTTTAGTGAAGATTAGACCATCATGAGCCACTGATGTACCAGGTGGTTTCGCAATAGGGGGGTTTCTATCAAATGCCTAAGAAAGATAAGATCTCAGCATCTGACTGCTGTTCAGAAAGTATGCCCACCTTGTTAGTCAATTTGAAAATTCTCTCAGAGGTTTCTACCCTAAGAATTTATTTCAGAACTAATTAATTAGTTTCAAAATGAAACTGTCAATAAAGTTTCTATATGAAGGGGGCTCAGTATACTGTTTGCTGATAAAGGTCTTCGCAATGTTAATATCTGCCATTTCTTTAGCAATAATGTATATGTTATGGGCATTCCATATGATGTTCCAGTTAACATTCCATGTCTCAAAGGAATTCCAACAATTCCAGTGCATTTTAATCCATTGCCAGGTATATAATCTTCTTACTGGAATTCAAGCAAAATCATCTGCTAATGTAGCATAAAATAATTTCACAACATAAAATGACTACTTAATTCTAATCACAACAGAATCTGTCAAGATCAACATGACCTTTTGATTAATCGCATGTGTTTGTTTAGTTAATAATATTTGTGGTTTTGTTTTGACAGTCTGACCATATACTGATCAGCCACAACATTAAAACCAGGTGAAGTGATTAGCATTAATTATCTCAGTACAGGGTGAGGGTGAGATATAGTAATCAGCAAGTGCATGATCAGTTGTGGAAGTTGATGTGTTTAAGAAGCAGGAAAATTGAGCAAGCATAAGGATCTGAGACAAGGACAAAACAGAGATAGACAACTGGATCAGATAATCTCAGATAACAGCAGGTCTTGGGGTGTTGCCGTTATGGTGTGGTCAGTATCTACCGAACGTGATCCAAGGAAGAACAACTGGCCCAAGGTATTCATGTGGATGTGACTCTAACATGTACCACCTGCCTAAACATTGTTGCAGACCAGCTTTGTGCAGTGGCTGTATTGTAGGTTTATCAGTGCTTGTTGACAACTTTATTGTAGGCAGTACTGAGGTTTATCCAATTGGATCCCCAATACCCCACCATGACGACTTAAAATATAGTTTGAATTGGCAATTTTTGGCAGTCTCTACAGAGACTGACTGTGGCGCGACTGGTGGTCTAGCGGTTAGCGGTTAGTAACAGTTGCCCCTGTGATCAGAAGGTTGTGTATTCGAATCCCAGGACTGTTGGAACACCACCGAGGTTCCCTTGAGCACAGTACTGTCCCCATACACCACTCCCTGGACACTGCATCACTGGCTGACCACTGCTTCACTGAATGGGACTAATTACAGAGAAAGAATCGAACATTGTTCACATGGTGTGATGTGTTCATATGTGACAAAAATGGCTACGACATCTCAGAGATTGCTCTGGAATTCTGTATGATTTGTTTTGCTTATTACTTGAAAAGGTTCACACCTTGTCCAGGATGAGCTTCCTTTCTGCTCATCCTTTGCTTGGATTTTTTTTCCCCATTCGTAGTCCAGCGAGTCTCACTTGCTTAGCGACAAAAAAAGAATGACGTTTTTAGAGGGGGCATAATGATGAGCGATAAAAATGACACAGTGGGGGAGAGAGAGGTGTCAGTCTCTCGTAATGAGTGATTTACTCTAGGGATCAACAGAGGAGGAGAGGGAAATCTTCCCTCCATCACGGAGAAGTCATAACTCTCATTGACAAGCACAGCTGCTGATGTTGATGTCTAGTCGAAGGGACTAGAACTGAGCTGATGAGCATATATATACTCAGCTCAGTAAGTATAAATACAGTACTTTGAGTGTGTGTGTGTGTATATATATATATATATATATTTAGTAATTAAATTCATTACATGTTATATGCACAAAAGTATTTGAACACCTGACCATTACACCAACAGGAACTTTAATGACATTGTTTTCAAATACATAGACCTTTTCCACTCTTCTTGGAAGGCTTTCCATAACTCCATTTTGGAGTTTCTGTGGGAATTTGTCCACATTAATTCTGTAGAGCATTCATGAGGTCAGGCACTGATGTTGGACAAAAATTCCTGGCTCACAATCTCCATTCCAGTTCATCTCAAAGTATGACACACTAAGGGCTCTGTGTGGACCAGTCAAGTTCTTCCACACTGAACTCCTCCAGCCACGTCTTTATGGAGCTGCTTTGTGTTCTGGGACACAGTCCTGCTGGAATAGAAAAGGTTCTTCCTCAAACTGGCTCCACAAAGTTAGAAGCAAGCCATTGTCCGCAATGTCTTAGTATGAAGAAACTCAAAAAGGAGACCCATCCACCTCTGGTTGACCCAGAGAGAAAGTGAGAGAGAGTATCTAGGGAGACTAACAATAGAAGAGTAGGTCAGTAGTGGTAGTTTTTGTTTTTTGAGTCTGAGTGAGGTGTAGGCTGAGAGTTTCTAGTCCACAGCAGCAGGATCTTGAAAGGAGCTTTTAAACAGCAGTTGCCTTTGAATGGAGGGGGAACATGTGGGGAGTCCAGAGCAGCTAAACCAGTTTGGGCAAGGGACCCAGCGATTGCAGATCAGGAATGAGGAGGTGACCTGGAGCCCCACTGATCATCTGTGGCTTTCCTTCCGAGATGGTCCAAAAGTTATGGGAGACAAAAAGAAAACAGAATCGAGACTTTGGCTTGCAAGTGGAGACTTTGGCATAGCAGCCTAGCTAGAAAGGGAAGAGCCGAGGGCTGTTAAAGGCACGAGAGCAACCTGAGACATTGCTGACCCCCCATTCCACCATCAACAATCCTGAGTGAATGTGAGGAGTGGCGGATGACAGCACCAGCATCCCAGTTAACTAGAATTCTCTGTGTCCAAGGCATAACAGGTCTAACCCACATGCACATCCTCTTCCTTGCACTCCTTGTGGCCATTCATCACCACAATCCCATATGTGTGTAATGCAGGTTTATTATAGGATAAAAGGTGAAAGGGGCAATGAGTTGATGTAGAGGTCTCAGCTCTTTTAAACAAGCACATGTATGGACGTCAGTTTAACACATTCACGATAATCCCTCCGTTGAAGACATTCATGCATGAGGCCTCCAGCAGCACTTCATTTGCTCTCTCACTTCATGAGTCAAAATGTCTCTGAAATGTGTATTTAAAAATACATATTTGGTGGTAAAGGCAGGACATTCTTCTGAGCGTTGTGGAGGGTTTCTTCAGATTCGGTTTCAAGTGGAATCTCAGGCCGGCATCCAAAATTTACACACAGTTTCAGAATTTTAAACCCAAAGAAGTAATATAAAGCATTATATTTGTCAAATAATACCAACTGTTCCTATGGTCAAGTTAGTCATTTTCATTATGATATGTGAATGTGATAATATCATTACTTGTATGTAATTAGTTAAATCATAGTCAAAGCAGAGTGAGATCTTACAAACAGAAATATGAACATGGGCATAGAAATTTGAATCAAAAGCATCTTTTCACACAAACTTTCCACCAATGAGCTACGAGTGAAAATACTCAGGTAAAATTACTTCAGCTATTACCAGCAGTGCCTCCAACATCTTGAACATACGTAATTATTGACACTCGATAATGATGAATAAAAAGGCCAAAGATTATTTTGATCTTATTAACTGGAAGAGGTAAATATAATTTATATACTTATTAATTCTTTTTTTATTAAACAAAACCACAAATCACAGTTATTTGCAGCCCCAGAAATTCTTATGAATAAAAAGTAACTGAAGCAGGTTCTTTTTTGACGAAAACATAATTTGTATTTGTATTTCATTTCTTTTTCTCTTACACCTATCTAAGTGTCTGCTGTGACTTCCTAGGAGCCCCTTTTCAAAAAAGTGTTCAAGTCCATTTTTTGGGGTTTGAGATTTTTTTTTTTGTAATTTAGTAGGATTGAAGGCAGATGTCACTGATTTAAAGCAAAATGAAGGCAAAATTAAAGCTGTTTTAACTGTAGCAACTGTGTTGAAATCATCATTCCAGTGGAGAGATGGGATTATTTGAATGGAAATGAGTTACCATTGGTTGTTCCTGGAAGCTTTTCTTCAGTTTAAAGGGCAAAAAGTAAGTTTGTTCTGAATAACCCTAAAATTGCTGTTTTCTTCACGATTTTGTTCAATGACCCTGGTAGAGCTGGTTCAGCTGTTTTAGTTGTGTGTCTTTTAGCTCACGGCTAGACTAGTAGTCAGTACTGGTTGACACCACAGGGATTCCCAGTGGCTGAATGATGTTTTTGCGTATGATGAATGTAAACATAAGAATTATTTCAAATCACCATACCAGTGAGGCTGAGGGAACTAAAACTGCTCTACGGAACATTGCTCAACAACCAACTAAATATTTGGTCCTTGTGATCCTAAGTTCAGACCCCGGCGATGCCAAAGCCATCAGTTACTGGAAGTGCAAGGGAACATATCTGGGTGGATATAATGGATCTCCCCACCACTCATAGACAGTGTAGAGGTCTGAATTAGTTGCCGCTCTCCTCAAATTGTGTCAACTTTCCAATGATATTATGTTGGTCATGTTTAGAAAATAACTACTAGCACTTCTTGTGTCTTGGAGGATGTGCACTATATGGACAAAAGTATTGTGACGTGTGATCATTATATCAACAGGGACTTCAATGACATTGCATTCAAATACATAGACTTTAATATGGAGCTGCATCTTAATCAGAAAGAAAAATGGATTATGATATGGTTTTGTCTTTGACTTTAAAATGTTCAGAAACCTGCAAGAAGATAATCCACATTAAACTCCAGTTTCAAGCTTTTAGGCATCCGTGATGAAGCCCCTGGTTCTGAATGTGTATTGAACCTTCCAGGTTGAAGCTATTATGCTGAGAAACATTCACAGCCCCTCCTTATGACTGGGAAGGCTATTACAGAAACGGCTGGGGCTTTGTAGGATGGCAGGCGAAAGCGTGATCTCCTTGTTTGTGCTGACATGTCAGTGGCAGCGGCTTTGTGAGTGTGCACAGTGCACATATGGAGCGTTCAAAGGTCTGTGTGATGTCCCTGGAACTTCTGTTGAGCTTCCCACAAAGACGACACAAACATACACACACACTTTCATTCTCTCTCTCTCTCTCTCTCTCTCTCTCTCACACGCACACACACACACACACACAGGGCGCAGTCAGAGCCTTTAAACATCGTCGAGCTTCATACTGTGATCTGTGCTAGTTAGCCTGTGTGATGTTATTTATGGATGGTGCTAGGTGAGGACCAAACAGGATGTCACTGGCACGTATTGTCAAGTTTCAGAAGAAACTGTGTGGGAGAGGGTATGTCAAATAAGTCACATAAGCATATATCCACCAGCTCCTTTTACAGGAAAAGATTTGTCAGGAATCTAATTTACACCACATCTTATCGCAAACATCAAACATCAGCCAAGACATGAAGTTTGCTTCTGTGGTGTTGCACTGGAGCTACAAGTAAAATGTATCTTACACGTAAAAGATATTTATTCCATTTAGTATCATGCAAACGATCTATATTTGGTCCTTGTGATCCTAAGTTCAGCCCCTGGTGATGCCAAAGTCATCAATTACTGGAAGAGAACATAATTTGCCTGGATATATCTGGGTGAATATAATGGATCGCCCAACCTCTCATAATCAGTGTAGAGGTCTAAATTATCGTGTCAACTGTCCAATGATATTGTGTTGGTGGTGTTTTGAAAAGAATTAGTTGCACTTCTTGTGTCTTGGAGGACGTACACTATGTGGACAAAAGTATTGGGACATGTGACCATTACATCAACTGGGATGGGGTTGAGGTCAGGGCTCTGTGCGGGCCAGTCAAGTTCTTCCACAACAAACTCATCCAGCCATGTCTTTACAGAGCTTGCTTTTATCACTGAAGCACAGTAGAGCTGGAATAGAAAAGGGCCTTCTCCAAACAGTGTTCACGAAGTTGGAAGCACAGCTTTGTCCAAAATGTCTTGTTATGATTGGAATATTGCCCTTTAGTGGAAGTAAGGTGGGTAGCACAACCCCTGAAAAACAGGCGTGTTCTAATATTTTTATCCATACAGTGTATATTCTAGCCTTCACCGTCCCTACTTGGTAAGAGTGTATGACAGAGTGAGACTCATTATGCAGATGTTCTTATCCACAGAGACAATTGAATAAAATTGCACATGTAGGAGACTGTAGCTTTAGGAGACTTGTCCTTGGTGTAGCGTGGTTTGCTTGTATGGGCAAGGTTTCGTGCCACAGTTTGAAATGTGGTGTTACCCACTATGCTATTCAGACCACACCTGTCATCTCCTACCCCAACCTGGCATCAGAGACCCCCTTTTTAACTCCTTATGATTGAGCCTTATGATTTTGTTATGTCTTTGACTTTAGAATGTTCTGAAACATGATGGGAAGTAATCCTACCATTCCACCATTCCTATGATGGCTTGAGTAGGCCACAAAAGTGTGATCAAACCTGGCTTTAAAATGAACCTGGTTTGAGCAACTGCTTCATTGCCCGTCGTTCTGTGTATACTCGTGTCAGGCTGATGTAAATCATGTGTGATTGCTACTTCCTCCCATGCTCTTTCTCACACATAGCCCACATTGTTTCATTAACTCCCTCCATACATACACACACACACACAAAACAGTAGTGGAGTGTGGGTTGGAATATATAGGGTGGAGGACACTTTCGTCTCTTCCCTCGGTGGTGTTTTGATTAAAAGTCTGTTGAGTGCGATTAGCTTGTTCTTGGCTTACACTACATGCTGACAATTTCTCAAATCTTAGCATTAGATAAAGGTGATACTGATCCCAGCCTCTACATCTGGCTAATGTTAACCATTGTTAATAGATCATTTTACATTAAGAAAATAAGGCACAACACACACTAAGGTGATTAAAGTCTTGGAATATTCAAAGAGAATCACAGCTATCACTACAACCTCTAGCTAAATTGCACAGGGGCTCAGGGATGGTTGTAAAATGGGTAAATTGTAATACCCCCTGTCCAGACAGAAATAAGATAACGGTGTGATATGACTACCACCATCCTCAGCTGTCAGACAATAGAATAATTAAACACCAACATATTATATACCAGTCATCCATAACAATAAAATCACCTGCCTAATATTGTGTAGGTTCCCCTCTTTCTGCCAAAATAGCTCTTACCCATCAACGTGCTTTAAACTCTTTGTCATGTTCCTCAAAGTGTTCCTAAACAGAGTTTTCATTGAGGGAGGGCACATTATCCAGCTGAAAGACCACACTGCCACTAGGCAACACCCTCACCATGTGTACTTGGTCTGCAGGAATGTTTAGGTCTATATCAAAGTAACATGCACAAGAATGCCAGAAGGTTTCCCAGCAGAACATTGCCCAAAGCATCACACTACTTCCACCACCTTGTCTTCTTTCCTCAAGGCATCCTGTTGCCATCTGTTCTCCAGGTAGGTGGTGCAAATTCACCTGGATATCCACATGATTCATTAGACCATTGTTCCATTGGTGGTGCAGTTCTGATGTTCACATTGCAATGTACTGTGGTTTCTGCTCAAACAGAGCCAACAAAGCTCTTTTGTGGGATGGGCTGTCATTTAGTGAGTCTGGGGCGGCCTTGACCCTGGAGTCAGTCCAATGTCGTCTATTCAGCACAATTTGCCAGTTTTTCCTGCTTCCAAAACATTGTTAATGTTGGCTTCCTAAGTAGCTCACTAGCTCATTTATCCATCTCTTTACAAAGTAATAAATGTAAAAATAACAGTCAAAACATCAACATACCATCCTAACTTAATGCACTTATTGGTAATGTATAACTTAATGCACTTATTGGTGATGTTAGTGTATAAGAAAAGCATTTACTGCTGCAAGTGTTGCCAAGGACAAAGGAGACCTTTGAGAACCTTAAGGTCCCATTGGCAGCATTTTTGAGTAAGTACCAAAACCCATAAAACTGGACATTTGGATACTGGACTGCCAGTCAATGGAAAAAGATCAGTACCATTTTTTTCTTGTGGTAAAGGTTCTGGTGCAATGGAAAAACAATTTAATAATGTTCCATATAAATCTTAACTGCTTAGAATTTAAGATGTGTAATGAAATTGACACAACAGGGCATTTTTAAAATGAGCTTGAGCAATTTACTTGAATAAATTATTTTATGAGCATTACTGTCACTGGTACAGCTTATTACACTAACAGCTTATTACACTAACTGCGAGCAAGGAGGATGCAACTGCAGGAGGAACTTCAGGAACAAAAGAGTTTAACTGAACCTTAGAACCAAGGATGAGCTCAGTGAGCTCCGAGTGAAACAAGTCCACAAACTAACTAAGAAGCTTTAGTCCTTCCACTCTCCGCTGGGCAAGGGTTTAAGGGACACACTCAGCTATGTAGCCAAATCAGTCCCAATGCATTTAGGCTCTCTCGTACGGAGGCCGGTTGATCAGGCTCCATATTCTGCGGCAGCCTCGGAGGAATTCGCCAGCTGATGGGCCGGCCAGCTCAACCAGTCATGTCTGTGGAGACAGAGGACTGGCACAGAGAGAGGGAGACAATCATTGTCCACTGCAATAGCCTTTGGAAGCCTCAGCCTTAGCTTCATATCCCCTTTGCTCAGTCCGTGTTGCATGAGCACCACGGCACGAGCCAAGGAGGAAGGACAGTGCTGAACAGGAAACGAGGTCTGTGCTCTCCCTATAGAGCTAAGTGATGGTGAACTGGAACCTACTAAAGAATAGGGCCCAGCGGGCTTGTCGAGGGCTTAGCCGTATATACCGCATATACTGAAGTTTACGGTGGTCCGTGAACACAACGAAAGGGTGTCTGGCTCCCTCTAACCAGTGATGCCAATCCTCTAACGCAGCTTTGACCGCCAGCAGTTTGCGGTTACCTCGACTACAAATGGCTTTGCTGGGTCTGATAATCTGAGGCCATGGTGATGAGTTTTTTATTTTTACAAAACCTTCTCTGGATGGTGCGGAGAAGCAGTTTTTTGGTTTGTCCTTCAAAAGGTTGGTGAACGATGCTACCGCAAAGCTAAAACCCTGGATAAATCTGCGATAAAAGTTGGTGAAGTGCAGGAACCTCTGCAGTACCTTCACCGTTTGGGGCTCCAGCCAATCAGACATGGGAGTCACCTTTCTCTCATCCATGCCTTCACCCCATGGCCCGATCCGATAACCGAGAAATGAGAGTTCTGGAGATGGAACTCACATTTCTCAGCCTTCGCATGTAACCCATGGATGAGCAGCCGACGAAGGGCTTTACGTACGTGCAATACATGTTCTGATAGGGATTTTGAGTAAATAAGAATATCATCCAAATAGACGATGACGAACTTATGTAACATGTCTCTAAATAGATCGTTCATGAATGCCTGAAAAAGGATGGAGCATTTGCCAAGCCATATGGCATTACCTGATAATGGTAATGCCCGGATGTGGTCTTCACCATGACCGCATTGAGCCCCCGGTAGTCAGTGCAGGGCCCGCCATTCTTCTTCTCTCTAAAAAAGAAGCTGGCTGACGCAGGAGACCGGGACCAGCTAATGAATCCCTATCGGAGAGCCTCGGCCACAAAGTCCTCCATTGCTTTGATTATCTTGGGGCTGGTTGTAGGAATGTAAATCTTTATATTTGATGCCAGTTCACTCATTTGTGTTTTAGCATCCCACTTTCATTTCCAGGAGATAAATATATGGCTTGTATCTTGCATTAAACAATATTACTGCTACAAATATTATTGGTGTAGGTATAATCATTTCAGTTGAAAAGAGATGAGGTGGGACTAGGAGGAATCTTGGAACTTGTATCTTGGAGGAAACATGTTCTAGCCTTCACCCTCTTGACTTGGTAGCAATGTGTGAGGGAGGAGATCAGGTTAGAAGTTGCAATTGTACATGGCTAAATTGGGAAAGAACATCTCTGGAACAGCAAAACCATGTCTATATCTTTATTACTTATTTATGAACATATGTTACCACTGTAGTGGAGTCTCAGACATGCACTAGCACAAAGCCTTCCAGACCTTCTGAACTCATGTAAATGTCAAATAACCCTCCTGGTGCTGACAGAGTAAAGAAGAAGCTGAAGTTAAGGTGAGAAAATATGACAGCAGGAAATGAGCAGTGAGGTGAAACCACAGTTAGGTGTGTGTGGCATGTGGGGGGTTGAGACTTGGTCAGCAAGGTCAATGTGTGTGTTAAATAATTATGACCGCCCCCCCCCCGATAACTACCGCAGAATGGAAAGACAAGAAAAATGTATGAGAACCAACATGGGCTTTACTTGAAATGGGCTGGTTCAGTCCTGTTACCATGGCGACAAACACATTATACACACATTCAACAAGAACGAGTGAAGTTTTCTGATAATGAGAACCAATTTGCTGCCGTTTGGAAGGAACGACTTTGGAAAAAGGCACACATTACCACACACACACACTCACACACACACACGCACTCACACAGTCATGCAGTAGTGTGGTTCTCATTTGATTTCCACGAAGAGTGTAAATCCTGACTTTCTGTGCGAGTTTGCTTTGGGATGGGTGGTCCAATGCTTGTGCCCCTAATTAACACCAAATTCATTCTCTCTTTCTTTTTCTGTCTCCTGGTTTCTCTCTCTCTCTTTCTCTCTCTTAATCTCTGTCTCTTTCACTCTTCTCTCTCTGATTTGTTACTTTGTTTCTCTTTTTACTTTTTCTGTTTCATTGTCTCTTTTATTTTCTCTCATACTCTTTCTCTTTTTTCTCTCTTAGGGTTTCTTTCTTTTTCTTTTTTCTTTTACTTTCATTGTATTTTGTTTTTCTTTTTTCTCTTTTGTTTTTCACCTTCTCTCTCTTTTACTATTTTTACCCATTTTTTTCTTTTTTCTCTTTCTTTTGCTCACTGTCTTTACATCTTACTCTCTCTTTTTTTATTTATTTATTGCTCTTTATTTCACTTTTCATTTTCTTTCTTTCTTCCTTCCTCTTTTTTCTTTCCCTTCACTTTCTTCATTTATCTTTTTCTTTCTCAATCTTTAACTGTTTTCCACACTTTCTTTTTCTGTTTTCCATCCTTCTTTCACTTTTCTTCTTCTCTCTGCCTGTCTCTCCCTCTCTCTCTCTTCCTCACCTGTTTTCAGTCTGCATTATGTATGTCAGTAGTTTAGTAAATATGGATGATTTGCATTCAAACTGAGAGAGTTTGTGTGTGTGTGTGTGTGTGTGTGTTTGAGAGAGAGAAAGAGAGAGAGACAGACACTCTTGGGTCTTAACAGCTCTAATTAAATCCTGCGTGTTGTCTGCAATTTGAAAAGATGAATCCCCCCAAGTGCCGTCCAATTTTCCAGCATTTGCACACAACTCGGCACTCATAAATAATTCCGACACTCCAGCGCCCGCGACCCACAACAAACGACGGCCGACTGTTCTCTACACCCTTCTTCTCCAAGAAAAGGCACGAACCGGCTTAAAGCTGAAGCCGAACGCCTCTGATCAGGCATTATGTGACCGTCACAGCTCTGGCCTCGGCCCATGCGCGTGGTCTGTGGTGCAGTGGGCACCGTTTTTGGCCGACGTTGGCCACATTTGGCTATGTTCACATTTCAGGGCTGAAGTAGCATAAAAGTTTTTTGTGCTGAAGGCCTGTGCTTCTGGTTTGCAGATTTGATTTGTGTTACAATGAGGGATTGTCGCACAAACACTTAACAGACAATAAGAGTTGCTACTTCATTAGAAATCGACCTATGCCCACTTTATCAGAAACACCTATTATACTGGTGGATTTTTGGGCTGTAATTACAGACTATAATTTATCCCCTCCAACCCTATCCAGTTCACTAATGGAAAGGGACCACAAGACCACTGCACGACCACTGCATGTCCACAGATATAAATGTATATATCAAAATGCGCCCACACGGCAGACATGCTGACAGGGGCGGACCGGCAATCTGTGCGTTCTGGAAAAGTCCTGAACAGCTGTCTCGGGCCTGATGGCCGCTCACCGGATGGCTGTTCCGGACTTTTCCAGAAGAGAGAGGGAGCGAGAGAGAGTAAGAGAAAGAGAGATTTAAATTCAGCTCAGCAGAATCCCATCTGGCTGTGGTTGCGTCATCATTGCGTCATAACTGCTTCGGTCGCGTTAAAAAAATGTTTTGACCGAAAATGCATTTGTGGCCGAATATTCGGTGTATCGCTTATATATATATATATATATATATATATACACACACACACACCCCCGAACCCCCCAGGAGCAAGGAAAAATCAATCATCAGAATCAGAAAACTGTATTGATCCTGGAGGAAAATGCTTAAAAACCGTTAGCATTAGCAGCATGCGGCGAGCCAAAACAAAGACTCGTACACAAAGGAAACATTGAAATACCTCTCTCTACCCACATGTTTAGACAGGGCACAGCTTACTAATACTAAATAAACAGCGATAACCGTTAAAAATTGGGGAACAAATGTTTAAAACACTAAAATACAAAGAAAAGACACAGAGCAGTCACACGGAGCAGGCTGGGCCTGCACTCTACATAACGTTCTTGGATTGGCTGCTTTCAAACCTCCCGCCTCTAAGTTCAGCGGTATTTCACTATTTCAAAACGCACTTTCTATATTTATACAGTTATATTTTATATGGAAATGAATTTACGTTCATATTTGTTACAAAAGTAGAGAATTATATTTTTCTTGATAGCTCT
>JBBPCY010000002.1:3522100-3539104 GCA_037974405.1 Brachyalestes nurse | reverse complement strand
ATTGGGACGGGACTGGAAAAAATGTAAGCAGGAGTGGGCGGGACCGGGAATCGTAATAACACTATGATAACTTTATACAGAAATATACCTTTTAAGTAAATGAACTAATTTTGAACTCAATACTAGTTGTCCTGTCTCTTTATGCTCTCCTCCTGTTTGGTTTGGTGAAGCCGGTGAAGTGAATGGCATGCTCCACACACCCGTAACAGTTGGTGGTGATAGTCCCAACCTCCAATAATGTAAGAGAAGAAGTAGCTTCTTCACGCACTTTTTAGCCACGAAAAAAAACAACAAGACGGGAGTGGAAGAGAGGGAATGGGAGTCATTCTTCTGGGATTGGGACGGGACGGGATTTTTCCACCGTTTTTTATGAGATTCGGATGGCATGGGATTTTTTTGTGGGAGTGGGGCAAACTTTTGTGAGAGGTTTGAAAATTCACTCCCGTGTCACCCTCTAATGCACATACACAAATTATTCATAAAAAAAAATCAAAAGGGGTTACATTTTAGAAAAAAAGTCATCGGCCTGTGCTCACATACAGCAAACCACAACTCCTCCTCTGAAACCAAGCCGTTCTTATAGATTACATTTTATTTTGGTGAATATTCCTCCTTGTCAAACTGACCTTATCTGGAAGTTGTGGGGCATTTTGATGGAAAGCAAATCCAGTTTGAAGTGAAACACTGTAATTTTGTTTAACTCAATTCCACTTAAATGTCAAAGCCAGTAGTAGTCTCAGGTGGCTTGGGTGGTTACACTTGTCTTGACCGCTGTGTGTATGTAAAGCAACACTGATACAGACCGCTTCCATAAACAAAGCCTCGATGCGTCTGTGGAATCACTGGGCCAATTTGCTTCTTGTAAATGTCAATTACTTCTAATATATGCCGCCACCAGCCTTTATGTTTCATTAAGGGTATCGATGTTAACGCAGCTGGCGCCTTACTCTAGTTTATTTCAGTAATTCAGTCGAAACAGGGAATGGATAGGATGTGTGCTTTGTGAATGTTTCACATGCAAGTTACAAATAGTTACAAAAAGTTGGAATTTCTTGGTTTTGTTTATGTGAAAGTGTTTTAAAAAGCAGCATTCTACTCATCTCAACTACATGTGCACAATTCTGCTGTGCATCAGTGCAATCCAGGGGCTTAGTGGGCAGTTCCACATTTGTCCACTAGAGGCACCAAGCCAGAGAAGAAAAGCTTAGTGTTTTGGAAAGTGAACAAGAACATCCAGTTTGTGTAAATGAGGTGTTCATATAGGAATGCTGAAACACATTGTGTTATTTTTTGAATAGAAAATTTTGTGTTGAAATGCTAATCTAACGCATCATAGAAAGTGCATGTAGTGCCTCTAGTGGACCAAACACACTCACACTGTCGAATCTGCAGAATCATGCCCATGTATACGCATCAAATAGGAGGCCTGGTGGCCATTTTTTTTGTTTTCGATTCCATAAAAAAAAACCTGCTCTCATGAAGATATTTATATGTTTTCATTAGTCATGACATAGTATGTCAATACCACTGTAAATTAAGTCAAACAACTGTGTACTAACTACTCAACAATGCTTGCAACTACTGTAGAGATATTTACTGTGTACTATAGTTGTGTGTGAATGTGCAATGTATTTTATACATTATTCTCAGGTAATTCTTTGAGTAATCACTGAAAGTAGCCCTTAGAGTCAAATCTGATTTCCAAAAATAAAAATGGTGTAAAACGGTCTAAAACCAGTGTTTGTTCTCCTACTAGGTGTGCCGTTGTTTGTGTATTTTTCTGTTTATTTCTAAAACCTTAAACAAGAGAAATTTGATCTTTTCGTTCTTTATGAGCATTTGTGTGTGACACCATTTTAAAACCCCAGTAGTGGTTATTATTTTTATTATAATATGTTTTTAAATTACAATAACGTTGGTTCTATGTGACAGAGGAACACCAAACAAAGCTCAGCATGACGTCTGACACCTTGAGCATCAACACGAACTGGAGGAACTTACACATAAGGAGTTGTTTGACTGTATGATGACAATTTACTGTTTGTAGCATGGCTGGCACAGATCTGTACCCCTCGCATTCTAAGCGTTAATATGCAAATAATTACATACTATTATAATCCATCTGTTACTGTGATCATGACTGCATTTTTAATCTGTAACTAGGGACAGAAAAGTGGGACCAGTACGTCCATTAATAAAACAGTGTCATGTTGTAATTGCCAGTAAGTGTTAGAACAGATGCTCATATGCTTGTTGATCCTAACATGCTATAGGACATCCTCTAGTGGTAACCTGTTATATTAACAGTCGTAACCTGTCATGACGTAATCAGTCAATGTTAGGTGTAGGGCTCAGGTAAAGTATTATCCTGTAGATAGACTGCCTGTCAAAGGTCTAGGGAAACTTACAGGAGATGGCTGTTTTGCCTTTATTTTCATACAAATTCCAGGAACAGCTGATAAAAGCCCTGCCTTTGGAATAAAGCCAAATTCCACACATAGTATCCCCTCATCAGCCCATCAGCACTCAAGACTTTCAGGTGTTTAAACTATCTCTGGGCCAATAAAGTTTCAATGAGTGCGAGAAACAAACATTAATGGACATTAATTTCAACAAAATCTGATTTCTGATGGAGAACGAGTATTGAAGTTTGTAATGTAGCGCTTGGTAAACTGTCAAACTGTCTTCATTCTTCCTCTGAAATCACCTCATGCTTTTCACCCAGTCCAGTATCTATACTTCTTTTATCTCTCTATCCCTCCCTCCCCCTCTCCCACCCTCCCTCCAGCCCCCAGCTGTTATGATTGGAGCCGGCCAGGCGTGTTTTTTTTGTGAAGCGAGAGAATCAGGCGGAATTTTTGGCGTCATTTCACTCCAAACAGACCAGGCCTGGGCGCATGTAATTGATTCTGGGCAAACAACATGGAGAAAAGAGAGAAAGAGTGAGGGACCAGCAGAAAAGGGAGGAGAGGAGGTTACCTCCCAGATGGTAGAATACCCTTTCATGAGTTCCGTGCTTTTATTTTGCAAGGCCTTTTTTGTCGTGACAGATAATGACCAGAATGGATGTGTGTGTGTGTGTGTGTTTGTGTGTGTGCAGGTCTTTCTTCATGTTCCTGTTGGTGAAAACTGGCCTCGGGGGCTGAGGCCTGAACCCAAAGCTTCGGGGTGAGCTTTCCAGATGTGCGGCGTCGGAGGTGCGCTCTTGTTCGACAGCCTGTTTGTTTGTTTCGAGGGCACTTCAAAGCATTCTTCATCACAGAGGGTGTGATGGGCAGCGTGTGCTGTCATGGCGACCATGGCCTCCCGAGCAATATGAAGGATTTTAGGATGGATCAGACTTGAAAGAGAGATTGCATCCAATCAACGACACTTTACACTGAGTGCTGGGCGAACTGGAGCAAGCTTAGTGCACTCTAACGCTTTGAGTCTGAATGGAGATTCCCAATTGAAAAGAAAATGCAGCCCAGGATCTGGCTTAATCTCTGTCTGGGAAAAGCAGTGGGCGTGCTGACCAGTCACATTTGTTCTAGTTCTAGTAAATGTAGTTTTGTTCAAAATAAAATCAGAATAGCAATCTACCAATATTCCAATAATTACACACTGATAAAAATTGGATACTGAATTAGTAGTCTGTTCTCAGTATTATGAATTTCATTTTATTTCTGCATTTCATTTATTTACACAATAAGGTGTGACCCAGGGCTCTCCGGCTTCTCCCACAGTCCACAGACATGCAGGTCAGGTGAACTGGGGACTCTAAATTGACCATAGGTGTGTGTGTGGATGCCTCCTGCGGTGGGTTGGCATCCCACTCAAGGTGAGTCCTTGCCTCGACCCCAGGATTGGCTCCGGGTACCGTCGACCCTATTAAGGAATAAGTAGTTACAGAAAATCAATGAATGATGAATGAAAGGTGTGAGCAATACGGGGGCCAAGCACTAAGCCCTTCTGTGCAACTGTGACATGATAACACCGTAGAGGAGTAAACACCGTTTAGATGAAGGATGTAAAACTCATTGTTCATGAAATATTAAGGAAGTTCTAAGTTCTAAGGAAGTGCCCATAACTCATCCCTGGTATTTACTAGCATTTAGGGCTTGAGAAGGTAACCCATCACTGTTTTAATTTTAAACTCTAATAATAGTGTACATTTCATAAATCAAGTGGATGTCACGGTCCAACGTGGGATTCAAGGAGCCAGTCTCTCCAAAGTGAAGCACAGATGCCTTCAATGAAACATAAAGATCTCATCACATTTAAACGAGCATTTGAGTGAATAGAACAAACATGGCTCACTGGCAGCAAAAGAATAACATATTTTAACTCAAACTTGTGTTTTCATTGAGAGCTTTGCATTCCAATAAGGACAGATTTATGCATCTTCTTAGGCTTAGGAAGCTGTGCTCTTTTTGGTTGCTGAGAAATTCAGCTTTGTAAGAATTCCCATAAAGCAATCAGTGCTCTGTAGAACTCTCTCAGTATATTTATTGCACGTCAGACAAGTGAAATATAAGGTTATTTCCCACAATGCTACACTTGCCCATTGATTTATTGTTAGGTTTGCTGAGTTTAGACTGTGAAGAACCCACTGAGCTTTCAGAGGAACCTAAAATGTAAGTATGTAACTATTCATTCTGTTATTCCTTTCTATACATCTGTCATGCCTGTTGTGTTCAAATAGTTGGAAACACATGGGTTAAGATATTTAAAAGACTTCTCCTCCATTGTATAGAGGTAGATCCAGAATGTCCCATTGGCTTCAGGAACCGGACTGAGAGCTTTAGCTTTCAGGTAACTGCCAACAGGATTACACAGTGGCTGAAATTAGCCAATCACATTCTGATTTACAATGAGTGGGTTCAATTTGGTGAAAGAAATGGCATCCCAGGCCTCATTAAAGTTCTAAATATATGAAAAGATCAGGGTTTGATCAGTAAATGGAAAATGGCAGCGGCCACGCTATGCCAGGAATTCTTACTAACAGAGACACTGTAAAACTGTTACACACTGTGAACTATATGATTCAGGCTTTAAAGATTTATCTGGATGATTGGTGGTTTGGGACTAACATACAAGCTGGCACCATCATAAAGGTGTATTTTTCTTCAGTTTTGACACTTAGGTCTGGGACTAAAGGCCTAGCTCTAATAGTCATGTTTAGTATTGACTTTTGCCAGCACTTTTTTCTTGATCCCAAGCCACATTTACAAAAGTTCCAATAAATGAGCTCTATGGAACTTAATCACTTTAAAAATTTACTTGCTAAATATTGCTTTGTCTCCTTGTTGTAGCTCCACCAAGGAGATAGGTTTATTTAATAAGGCTTCCATATGATAATTCATGGACATAAATATAATACAAACAAGGTGACTGTTACACTAAGAATGTTTGATTATGTTGTTATGGTCTTTAGTTTGTTTAATCCAATTTCATTAGCTATGAGCTTCTATGGGACAAATTAGGATTATGTATTGTATTCTGTATTGAATGTATTTAATGCTTGTCAGTAAAGCAAGAATGGAATACACCAAAGGAGAACCTGTATATTCTTGCTTACATAATCCTATAACCTCATTGAGTAAAGAGCTTTTATCCTTTTAATTCCATTAAACTTTGATATTGGCTGAGCTGCGTTGTTGCATATCATCCCAGCATTCGTTTTGCATGTAATTGGTTCACCAGTGTCCCAGTGTCCCTGCTACTGGGGACCTTGCCAGTGGCTCAATCTGTATTCACTATGTACTGATTCACTGCATATACACTTTGAGATACAGCCTCAGCTCCATCCACTCACAGAGGTAATACAGCCTACGTGACCGTGGCACACCGAAACTCACTGAAAGTGTCTCTTGGTAATTGAGAGGTCCGCCTGGCTACGAGGCACACAGAGAAGCTCTCCTTGTGAGACCTGTGAAGGACATGAAGTATTTGAGAGGAATCACACAGCAGTTTATTTCTAGTCACTTGGAAACATGGAAACATGGAACAATAATACCTTCCAAGACACTTGATTTTCGGCTGGAATGTGCAACACACTGTTTAAATCAGCCAAATTCAGAAAATTCTTTGGCAAGAAATTTGCAATGTAGACATTGATGTGGACAGTTCCTGTATTTATTGTTTTCTCCTCTCATTTTAGTCTATGTGTATATATTCCAAGTTGAACTAAAAGATACAGTTACCTTTCAAGAACGTATTTGAAATCACTGGTAAAATCTGCCCGAAACTGCTTGAATAATTTGCTGCAGAACTCAACAAGGCCAAGCAGTCCCCACTTGTGGCTTCACCAGGTTATTTTTTTTTACTGAAGGTCGGGACTACCCCAGAAACAGATGGCAGTTTGACTGGTAAAAGCCATCCCATTCATTTTCAACCAGTAAAAGGTCTCCTCCTTTAAAACATCACTGGTCAAACATACCAGACAAGTTGAGAGCATGGAAAGCCCAATTTGGGCCACCCCAGCCAGGAATAGAATCCAGCTACTTCAAAAGAAATAACATCCAAGATACAACATGTCTCTGTTAAGACCTGTCCATAGATGCTTCATATTTTTCGGATAATGTACATTTTACATACATTTTGGGGGAAAAATAGCCTAGGGATGGTGCTAGAGAGTTCTACAAGTAGGAAATTGAGAGCACAGCCCAATTCTGCGTCCCGCTATCAGCCTGCCAAATTGCCCCCCAAGTTAAAAGCAAATAGGTACCCAGCAGCTATTAATTATGTGCTATAAAGCTCCATTTAGGCCATCATTGCCTAAATTGTTAACATCTTAATTAATCCAAAGATGGGCGCATCGCAATTGCACGACGCAGCCCCAGTTATGGCAGGAAAATTACGAAAGCAGAAAAGCTTCCTGACCTGGATGGCCCATGTCATTGTGATTCATGTTAACCTTCATGAGAATGGAAATCTGTCATCAGCGCTAACATAATCAAACGAGAGTCTTCCCTTTATTATGATAAGTAATTGAATAATTACTTTTTTTCCCGTTCTTACTTTCAGCCAATTGACCCCCATTAACATTGACTCCAGAGACAAAGAGAGTCGTCTCTATCTCCTTGACAAAGGGCCGTACTAATCTCACAATTACAACATGGACAATTTTTTTTATTTTTATCTACAAAGTCGTGTCCGGGACTGGGTTTTCTGACAACATCGGGACAGTTCTGTCCTGGAAAGGTACAAAAACATGCACGCACACACCCAGACCTGCTTTCCATTCTTAAGGGAGCGGGTTAAGCTCCGTCTCAATTAGTAATGGAGAGGCTGAGAGAATGGAGATGAGTGGCGGTAGTGCTTATGCGGGAAACATCTTTATTCATGCAGGGCCTGCTGATGATTGGCATGGCCTCCAGACACGCTGTTCCCTCCGCTCGGGAAGTCAGCCAGATGTTATTGATATTCACAAATGTCTGAAATTTGCATTTGAACGCTTCCCCTTAACCCAACCCCTCCCTCGGAAAGTAATACAAAATCAACCTGTGGCATACAGTTCATGCGGGAGGCGGAGGAAGGCCGAATGTCGCCCGTCTGCTGCTGAATGGTAGCAGGAAGTTCGTCTTGTTTGTCTGCTTGCCTGTGCCCTTATGTTGAGTAAGCGGGTGGGTGTTTGCATTTTATAAGCACCTCTTTTATGTGCACATACATTTACGATTGTCCTCTTCGGCTTCTGCATGCCAGAACATTTACAAAAGGACAAAATAATGTGAACACTGGCCTTGGGTTGAATACAGTTTCACATGTTAAGGAGGAACTATGAAGAGCATTTTATTAGTGAACTGCTAGTAATCAGCTTCGGTTAGATTTAGCATGAACTCACACTAGGCTTGGTTGCCCAGGGTATAAATTTGTCCCCTCCCCCTTTGGACAGCACTCACATTGCACTCTTTGGACCCAAAAATGTTTATGTCACCTCACTTATGACTTTCTCTACTGAGCTGCCAGATTTTGTGGAGTGTGTCTCATACCTATTTTTTTAAGCTTTCTTCTTCGGTTCTTTGATATCAACGAAGAGCCAAGATTATCCAGTTGTTTCTGTGTGCTGCCCAAATTTTCAACAAACACTGTACTTCCTCTATAGGCTAAAGCCCTCATATTTGTTTGATGGGACAGTTGCATTCAATTTCCATGCTCCCCAAAGCGGCACCAAGCATGATTCAGCAAACTATACCCAGGTATGTTTTGGTGTGTAGCCCACTAGTCAAACAAACTGGACTTTGGGGTTAAACATACATGGGTATGCTACCTAGTGTGAGCTCAGCCTTAGGTTCAGACACTCTGCTTACAGACTGCTTGATCTAAACCCCTAAAATCACCACTTAAATGCCTAAATGCTAGGTGAGCGCAGTTAGTCTTTCAGAGCAAAACATAGCTACTAGACTGAAAAAAGTTTTAAAAGCATTATCCTGTTTTAAAAAGTCTTAAGAGTTTAGTTGGAAAGCCGTTAAAAGCCAGTAAATAACTGTTGTGCACTGGCTGACCCTATATCATGCAAATTGGTTTAACCCATGCACAAGTGCTTAGTGATTGGTGGATTTACAGTTAGTCAGATAGCACTTGAGGCAGGAAGTTTTCAAACGTACATCTTCTGGTTAAGGAAACACAGCTTGCCTCCAGCTTGCCTTCACACAGCTTGCAATGGAATTTGTTTAATCTCAATCTTTGTGTAATTTTTCCAAACCAGTCAAGTACTTTGTATTTGTATTTGGCCAAAAAACTGGATTGTAAACTTTCCTCCAGGATATGAATGGTTTTTTTTTTCTGCTGCTACTGTTTAGGCATTAACTTTGACTAGTTGACTGCTACCCTACAGCACTGAGTAGTGATTTTTTTAGTCGATGCAACCCCTAGCCAACAATTTTCCTGGGTTGGGTCTTTTCCACTGATGGATGGACTGATGCAGTGGTGCAGCAGCAGTTGGACTACAATCAGTAAATATAAGGGCACTTAAATGGTTGGTGTTTCCAATAAAATGGCCAATGACTATAAGGTTGTTTTTACATATAAAAAACTGGCACTCCAGGGTAATCTGTGTTTGAAATGCTGGTGTGTGATCACTAGAAAATTACATTCTTTATATTAGGAAGAAGAACCATCTTGGCCAGTGGAGCAGAAAGGGGTCACCAACATGGATGCTGAACAGAATATCAGCAAAAAATCACAAAACAACAGCCAAGCTTGGTGAATGAAAACATAGCCTGCAATAAGAAGCATGAAACCTAGAGCCTTGAGTAATGGAAAAAGGTAACATGATCTGATAAGTTGATTTGCCACCTTTTTTAAATCCAGAAGGCATTTGAAATGAAGCCAAAGGCCTTCAGCCCGCAGGCTCCTCCAGTGTATTCATCCATCCATTTCATTCCCCTGATTAGCTATCGAGTATTTCGGCTATCACGCACATCTTGCATAGTTTCCCAATCATGCATTCACGCTGAAGCTTTGAATGGAAAATCTTCAGCTTCCTACAAACCAGAAAAAAATGAGTGGGCTATCTGTGTTTGCATTTTCAGCTGCTATCTTGCCTTGAAGAAAATTGATGCTATTACTGACGGGAAATGCATTATAACTTGGATCAAATTACACAATATTCTAACAGCGTATGGTATTTTTTCGGGATAATTCAAAACAAATTTACTGGCATTCATCGTTGTAATGTCAGCGTATATGGCAGGTATCATGGGGAAAATGTCTCTTTGGAGTAAATTCACTCATGCTGCAGGAGGTACTGATATGAGTGAATGTTTTCCCTGTTTTTCAAACAGCATCCATCGTATCACAGCCCGCAATTGGTTTGACTGATATGTACAAGATTTTGGTCTTGTTGAGGAATAGTGTTGTCATCAAATGGTACTTGGTTCACTTCATAGCTTTGTAGCCCCATTTGCTTACTTCCCTTTATCCACCCCACACGAAAACGTTGTAAGACTTGTAGCCCCAGGGCTGAGGAATCTGTTTATTATATAGCTGTCGTCATATTTTTAAATTGAATGATGGTTATCTTCTTGCCATTCTTATGCAGGCTTCGAGTTTAAATAGTTCCAACAATCAAACGTGAGGACTGGTTAATTGTCCAGTTAGACAGTTCTACAGAGGGGATGGGCGGTCCAGGATTGAGAAAGAAAAATAAAAACAGAAATTCCAAAACGACTGCATGTGATACAAATGAGTCATTTGCAAACCCCAGAACAAATGAATGAATTTCCTTTAATAAAAGTGGAGTTTTTGTTTCTTTATTAAATGAATTGGGGACAGACCCATGTGATGTCTCTATGTGTTTGATGTTGGTCGCATTGAAAATTTGTCCAAAAATAGGAGTCCCCCCCAGGGGAAAAACAATGCTTTTAAACCCCTTGGCCTATTTCATGTTATTTTAATTAAGAGCACAGAATCTAAATTGAGAACAGTTACAATCGGGTGTGTGTGCTGCTGTGGAATCCAAGGTTATTCACGCACGTTCACATAACTCATTATTTATGCAGGCAAAGGATTCCTCCCAGTTGCAGAAGCACAGTTGTTTCCTTTTAGTCTTCGTTTTTGATCCAAACTAGCCACATACACGGTTTGTGGCCTGTGGTGCAGACCGTAAAAAGCTGGCGAGTGGAGTTGTTAGCAGTGCACCAAATCAAGATTCAGCACGATGGTCATGACAGGATAGAACCCTTCGAGCCCCTCAAACAGGAAGTGGGGGTAATCCGAGCCACGGCCAATCAGGGGCCAATCATGCAAATTGAAGATGAGCTGATTGGAGGCAGTAGTTGCGTTCCGGAGTCAAGAGCTTCATACGAGGGACGTCGTCCTTGGCTGATCAAAGGCTCCTTGATTACGCCATAACACTTTAATGAACACTCAAATAGTCCTGATGTCCAGGTGCAGACTTCTCAGCGTGAGAGATCTTAATCTGGGGACAGATGTTTGGCTTTAATATCTCGCTACTATGCGATTATATCACAAGTGGTGTGTTAAAGGATTTCTAAATCTCTTCTGGCTTTATTACACCGCAGATTCAAGGTTCTCCATGAAGACTTGTCAAATGTTCATCTGTTTCAGTCATGTGACCTAATCAGATGGCGGAGATGAAGTGGAGAATTAAATGTTCTTCCGAACAGGACATACAGAGTCACAGATATGGAAGCACTGCTCTTACGAAACGCTAAAAGCCGTTTGAGTGGCCCCTTGTGGAAAATATACCCCCTGCTAAACATGAGCAAGGAAGTTTCAAGTCAAGTCTGAGAGGTGCTTTGCAATAAAGAAAATGTCATTTCTTTACTTATTCTTAATGCTGTAGTCAAGACCAACCTTTGTTGAGTCCAGGAAAAGTCCAGGACCAGGACTAGTCCAATGCAGGTTGAGTCCTACAGCCCTGCTTATTTGAAATGTTCATCAGACAACATAGTCACATCACACACATAACACTGTCTCTCCCTCTTGTATTAACATTCCATTCACACTACTCTTACTCTGCTGTATTGATTATTTATTGTATTGTTTCTGTCATTTTTTGCATGTTGTTCAATGCTGCTAACTGCCTCCTGTGCAATAATCACACTCTCTGGAAGGTTTGCATCTCATTCACACTATACTGATACATTATATTGCGTTAATTATAGTGTTGTCTGTATTGTTTCTATAGTAACTTGCACTCTGTTGTATGCTGCTGTATGTTCTCTGCGGTCCCTGGAGAAACATCTCATCACACTATGTATGTGTTCACAGCTGCTGATGACAATAAAGTAACCATATAAAGTATATTAGTGTAATATAGGTGTTTTCTGTAAAATGTTACTCAGTATGATGTATTTATGCACTCAGCTCAAATGTTTAATATCAGTGATGATGATATCAAAATGATTAAACATTGTCAGATTGCTTAGTATAATTTTAATGTTATGTGTTATCAAGTGGTTGTGGCACTTGTGGCATTTACTGCACATACACTGTAAGAAAATTACATTCGAACTTAAAAATCTGAGATCATAGAGATTTGAACAAAAATATTCAAGTCAAGTCATTTTATTTATAGAGCACATTTAAACACAACAACGTTGATCCCAAAGTGCTTCACAACACAACGCATGATTATAATACACTTTGCAGCCAACAGAAATAAATAGAGAAATAAAATAAGAATAGATAAAAACATAACTTGACATACAAATTTGAGATGAACATTTAAAATTACGCTCATGGTGTATCAAAGGCGCGTCTTTAAGTTGGATTTAAAACTGTCAATGTTGGGAGAGGATCTGACGTAATGGAAGACTGTTCCAAAGCTTAGGGCAGCAATAGAGAAGGCTCTGTCACCTTTGGTTTTAAGGTGAGAGTGGGGTACTGACAAAAGAAGTTGTGAAGAAGACCTGAGAGACCTGGGAGCCGAATAAGGTGTAAGAAGACCAATTTTGTTTGATTTTTATCAAAAGTTCTATCCCTGAAAATGGAAACATTAAGGCGGCTTAAAAGAGTGTTTTAAGTTAAATGTTTCTTACAGTGAAGAACTGATGAGTGCAACAGATTTGGATGAGTATTGCTGAAATATTTCTTCAAGTTTAGACATTATTTGTGCTGGAGACAATGGGGACATGTCTCTTATCACTTTTTGTCATGGCCCTTCTCGTTCCCTCCAATTTTGGAAAGATCAGTAAAATTGCTTCCCCGTTAGACAATTACAAGTAAGTGGCAGCTTTGAACGAACAAGAGCAGCCTATCGGCCAACAGCTATCAAACAATTATGTGTAACTGCCACAGTAAGAAAACAGCTATTAAACACAGTAAATTAATGTTACTGAAACATGCACAGTTTGTCTGAATAAAATAGCCTGAAAATAGCCTGAAATCGCATTTTATAGCTTCTGTGAGGGTTTCAATATTTAAGCACCTTAAAAATATATTATAGGGTGGTTTTTCATGGCCTTTTAAAATGAATGTATTGCTATGCCAGTGCATTTTATCTGTTCCAACTTGTTACCATTGCAAACTCAGGCCAAACGCTTCCTGCAGTAAAGTAAAAGAGACCAGGGTGGTATGTAGCTCTGAGGGTAAAGACACCTGTCTGTGAACCGGATCTCCATAGAGTCGCTGGGTCAAACCCCCACTTTCTACCATTGTGTCCATGAGCAAGACACTTAACCCTCAGTGTCTCCAGGGGGACCGTCCCTGTAACTGTGATTGTAAGTTGCTCTGGATAAGAGCGTGAGCCGAATGCCCCCTTTATCCTGTAGACCATCCATCATCTCAGTGATCCTATTGGTTTTACTGGATGTAAAATGACTGCAGGGCAAAGGAGGCTAGTGTTGGGTTTCAGGGGTCATGCTTCCCAGGCAATGAGGTTGAGGAGGAGCACAGTTGATCAGGGAGAGTCTGGCGCTGTGGAAATTGCTGATCAAGACCCCCATGGCTTTTGCTGATCAAGACCCCCACAGATGATGACCACCAAGCACCAACAGCCTATATACCATGCCATTTTCCACGATCATGTTAGAGAACCTACACTGCTTCAAGAATCCTTACTGTCACATCAATGAACTTTAGCTGAACACATTTTTTTCATTAATGGATAGTTTAATATAACCTGCTTATATATTTATTCTGTTTACTTAATTAACAAACTTAATTACAGAGATTAACTCTATAGCAGCTGCTAGCCTAGTGGTTAGGGAGTTCACCCTGTGATCAGAAGGTTGTGGCTTCGAATCCCAGTACCCAGTCATCACTAAGTTATTCTTGAGCAAGGTACCTCTGGTGCATGACTATAAGGGGCCACTTTACTTTATGGGTCATTCTACAGAAACGTCCAAAAGACTATTATTTTGAGATAAAAACCATACTGGTGACATCTCAGGACTCCCTTTTAATTCCTCTCTGAAGATCAATGGGCACATGGTAAGTTCACTCTTTTTTATTTTTCAGAAATTTTATCATTTATCTTAGGATTTCCTTCGAAGCTTTAGTGTACGTCACTGGTATGACCTACTTTATTCTTTGGGAAATGAAAAAAAAGAATAAAAATGGATTAAATTACATAATTTAGTGAGTATATCATGATTGCCAACATGTGGTTTGATCCCTTGTGGCAATCATTTTTAAAATGAATTTTTCATGACAGTTGTCACTGGTGTTACTGTCACTGGTGTTACCTTCCTTATGGGTGAGAGCTGATATTTCAACTGCAATTAAAATGTATTAAGTTGTTGTTCATAATCTTTTACTAAAGTTTAAAACTTATTGTAACAATGCTTCACTAGAATGTAGGACTCAAGGTCGTTTGGTCTTATGGATGTCACTGGTGTTATTGTGTGTTTTCACTAACATTACATTAAAAATGTCAAATTTGTCATGATAATGATTTTATATTAATTTAATTTTGCTGTCCTTCAGGAGTTCACATTTAAAGGATTTCTTCATTACTTGTTTAATAATATGTAAAAATAACATATTTTTAATAATATTTTCAATTTTAAAGCAAATACATGGTTGTGAAACTGAAGAAACATCATTCAAACACAATTTTAACAAACATTATTAAAATAAACAAAACAATGATCTCCTGTTTATTTGCCTCATCATTGTTGTACTGTATCTCTGATTACATGTGTGAGAGAAGTTGAGAAATAATATTTCATAAATGTTGTTATTATTCCCAAGGAAGTGAGGTACCAATGACAAATAGACTGTCCATGAAATCTTTAAATAAATGCACAAAAAAGGAAAAAAAATAATCAAGGTGTACCTTATGTGTATTCTTGTAGTCAATTAGTAAAATAATAATTTGGTATAAGTTTACAGACTAGAAGAAGAAATACATTTTCAGGTATCCTGCCATGTCAAAAGTGGACGTCTCTGTAGAATGACTCTTATTCAAAGACCTTAAGCATTTTCAGCTTGTCCTGAATGTGGGAAACTTCAGTTCATGGGGTGAAAATGATCATGAGTGGTAAGGTTTATAATAAAGAAATGGTAGCTACCTCACCCCCATCGGCAAACTTGATTGCACTCCATTCCCCTTGACAAAAACGATGACTAATCTCCAGCACTTTTAAAATCAAACTGATGCCCGTGCCTTTAAGGTCTAGATCGTGCCTTTTCATTATAATCCGTGGCGGCCAAGCATGGTCCATAAACTATGTTTGACACTGTGAAACATTTTAAGGCTGTTTTTCTCACACAGTCTTTGAACATGGTACGAAATGACTCATACGTGACCTGATTTGGGTATGGCAAGCGTCGGAAAGGCTCTTTTGTAGAGAGAGCACCTTGTGGGTGGCCCTTAAATGTTCCTTCCCTTCAAGTCTTACTTTGCAAGTTCAGTTTGCATTGTGCGGATCTCAACAATTCAAACTGTAGATGAAAACCTTCGGAGAGGCCGTATCCAGTCTGCATGCATGTGTGTGTGTTTGATGATGGTTCTGCCCCAGTGTGTATTATCACATTTTAGCCGGAGTGTTTGGAATGCCTGATTTACCTTTATTTAAGTGGTCGTTTTAGTGAAGAGTGAAAAAACTACCGGTGCTTAGAGAATCTTTCACCCCATTGCAGTGAGGGGTTTATTAGGCCTGGCTTTTTCTTTGTAGCACCCATGTTTTACATTAGCTGGTTTTAAAATGGAAAAATTAGTTGCAAGGGCACGCAAAGACAAGTGTTTTGGTTTCGAAAACTTAAAGCAGCTGGTTGGTCACATGGGGAAAAAGTGAAGGGAGTGGTCCAAACCTTACACCAACCTAAAGAGATGTACTGAATCCCTTCCCATTAATCCCTTGCCACTGCCTGTGATGATGGTTCAACCCAAAACAATAAAAAATGTTGACTTTTTGACTCTTTGGTAAAATGAGGTCTTGTCACCAAAGACTATAGTATGTATAAACAGGGTGTGGGTGATATGATGATATGTTATCATCATGTCATAAGAGTATATAGTTGGTAAATATACTCAGTATCTGCAACAAACTGCATATTGATAATTGATATTTTACTTATTTAAGTTTTTTTTTCTTTTGCTTGATTTCCATCCCATTTCTATTACTTCTCAGGCATTTTTAATTTTGTTAATAATTATTCTTTCCTAACTCTGCAGTCAGATTAATTTGAACACTGTTGCGTCTCAGTGTGAAGTACTGTGTAGAGCTGCTACCAAGCAATAAGAGGTCAAAGGGAATGATAAGAACCCTCTGAACAAGTCACACCGCTCCGCAACGATAGCTGAGCCAAAATAAAACGAGCAGCTTGACCACAAATTTCTTAATATAAAAAAAAAACTGAATTTTTGGTAAATGTGTGTTACTGAAGAAAAATGCAATCTGAAGAACTTCCAAAACAGACTGGAATTGCATCTTATAGCTGCTGTGGGGGTTAAATTAGTAAAATATTGTAAAAATATATTATTGGATAGTTTTTCATGGCCTTTTATAATGACTTTATTGCTCTGTCGATGCATTTTACCTGTTCCAACTTGTTAACGTTGCAAACACAGGCCAGTGAAGAGCAAAGCTGGCTGGTAGGAGTGGTTAATTCATACACTAACATTTGCTGTCTCTGGTTACGGAGCTGCAGTCTTCCTACAACAAAGCAAGAGAGACCCTCCATCGTCTCGGCGATCCTACTGGTTTTACTGGATGTAAAATGACAGCAGGCTAAAGGAGGATGGTGGTGGGTTGCATCAATTGCAGGTGTCATGCTTCCCACGCTAACATCTGGATCCAGTACAGTTTCATTTGGAAAAAGAGAGGGATAAATCAGGCAGTGCGCATCACATTAGAAAGACAAAGGTTTGACTGACATTAGAAATGACAACATTTCTCCGTGGCAAGTCTCCGTGGTTATTCGATCCACTAAAATAAATGAGTTTTATTTGAAACATATTGTACTATCTCTTCCAGCTGAAGGGACAATTCCTAGAGGTACAAAACTAACAAAGTGGTGTATATATACATATAGGGATATCTCCATATAAACTGAAAGAGGTCAAGAGGTTAAGAGGTACACAATTTGAAGGTTTCTTTCTAGAAGAGT
>JBBPCY010000002.1:3495038-3506291 GCA_037974405.1 Brachyalestes nurse | reverse complement strand
GTTTCTGATGAAACTACAGTAATACTGAACTTCCACAAGAACACACTGATATACTGAACACAACATCACTGTTTACTGTAGAATGTTATTTGTAATTATTCGTTTTAGATCTATTCTGTCTATTTAGTAATATTAATGTGAAAAACACTCACTGCTTATATAAGCACAAGTGTCTAAACATTTTGCACAATACTATAGAAACACAAATTCAAAGGAATTTAAGTCACAGCTAGACCATTCTGGCCATTCTGAGAAGTTTAGGGGGGCGGATTCCATTGCACTGTAGTTGTTTTCCACTTAGAAACAGGAAATCTGACTGGTAGATATAAGATCATTAACTAAACATGACTTGGATAGTGATCGGATAACCAAAAACTGTCACCTTTAATGTGTAGGAAGGATTCTGAGGTTTATGTGGAAGCTGTTGTAAGTTGGACTGATTAACCTTGTACATTAATGGTCCCCTCTTCTTTTATTTTAAATAGGTCCCAAGTCTTCTAGGGAGCAGTCATGAGTAGCAGCATTGTTATTGCAAGGACCTCGCAGGTCTCAGCAGGAACTGTTGTCGCTGCTGGTGTTCAGTGGATGTGTTACTTTCTGTTGCTGCTTGTGGAAGTGGATGCAGAGTTATCAGGGTACAGCCAAAGGGGACAGGGGGAAGGGGGAGAGTTTCTTTTTGGGTGAGATCTATGGGCTATTTTTCTAAGTACTCAAGGTATGGGAATTATAGGGGTAGAGAGAGGGTGAGAGAGAGAGAGAGAGAGAGAAGGTAACTGTAGCTATGGCATTCCTGGTGAGTATGTTAAGGCCATTATCAAGATGTCTTCAGACTGAGAATGTGGTCGTCGTCTTCCATGAGAAGTTCCGCATTACCATTGCTGATCCCATCATACTGAATATCTCTGAATCTTTGGGTGTTCAGGTTTGGTCCATTTTGGGGGGTGGTATGTTATTGTGTACTGCAGCTTCTATCAGTTGATGCTGTTCCATTAGTTTTAAAGGCTGTGCTTTTACAGGTGGATATTGGAACACTTTTATACCAAATTGATTGTAGGCTGTTTGTTCCAAGAGGTTCTCGGTGTCCCCAAAACAGGTTGGAATTAACATTTAAACTCCATTGCTTGCATACATAAGGCATGTGGGTTGTCCAATTTTGGCTTCTTCACCCAAATAATGCACGGTACTGTTGCTAGGGAATAACACTGTTCCATATTTTGCACTGTTTGGTTGCATGGATCATCATTTCAAGACCTACATAGTAAGCTACAAAAACCTATTTAAGATTCAGTCTAAACCTGACTGTGACATGACCTTCTAGTTTGGCACACATTGGTTGGCGGCTTCCATTTTCACTCTTTAGTCACCAAAATAACCTGGTGGGAAGAGGTTAGGCGAGGTAAGAGTCATAAGACATCTCAGAAGAGGAACTTATTGAAGATATGAGCAGCCATGAGGTAGTTATTTCATACAGGGAAAAAAAAATCTGTCACCGAAAAAGTGGAAAAAGTGGCACTTTGTGATGGGTGTCGTTACTATATTGTCAAATGCAGTATTTCAGTGGGCTCTTTGCGGATTAGATATCCCAAAACCGGCGCGCTGAAGCCTCTGTCAGACGCTGTCACTGATCTCCTCATTCTCTCCTTCCTTCAGCAGATTCCGTGGCTCTGTTCGCTTCGTACCCTTTTTCTCCCCAGCCCTCCCTTCTCCTTTTGTGCAGGTGACAGGTCCGAATTGGTTGTCACAGAGAGGTGTCACAGAAAGGCAGCCACTACAGCTGGAGGATATGACCGGATTCTTACACATAGTCTTAACTCGGCTGCAGGTGTGTGTGGAGCGAGAGAGAGAGAGAGAAAGAGAGCAAAAGAGACCATGTTCTGAAGCAAGAACTAATCTCAGCAGTTTCCTCTGATCTGGACCCAGCATGTGGAATAAGAATGAATGTGGATTGGTCTATTATTTTAAAGGAATAGTCTGGCAAATAACATCAACCCCACAACTTCACTGTCAGTCAACGAAGTCTTGGGGGTGGTAGGAGCCTAGTGGGTAAAGCTACTTGCCTGTGAACCCGATGGCCGCAAAGTTGCAGGTTCAAACTCCCCCTCTTTCTGCCATTGTCTCCTTAAGCAAGAAACTGAACTCTCAGTGTCTCCAGGGGGACGCTCCCGGAAACTAATGACTGTAAGACTGTCCCTGTAACTAATGAAGCATCAGCCTCCTTTATATGTTTGATGTCTGACGTTTGCTTTTTCAGTTTTGCAATGAAGCTAAAAGGCCAATGTGATGGAGGCTCATACCCCATTGATTTACACACTTAGCCTTAGGTCTACTACAAGGCTTTCATCCCTTTGAGGCAACCACCGGCATCTTTGAGAGAAACTATGTTTTCTAATCTCTTTTCTCAAATTGCGTTAGAGGTAGGGAACTTCTGTAATAAATTCAGGAACTGATCCCGTCCTTCAGGAAAGTTGCAGGTTGGGTTGTTGGTTGTGTTAATGTAACTATATGAGTGTCAATTCTAGGTAACATGCTACAGAATGACAATTAACAACAAATTAAATAAAACAAAACAAGACATGCACGGGGGCCGCAACCCCCCGTGACCATGGTTAGGATAACTGGATCAGATATTGGAGCACTTTTATGCAATGCTTCTGCATGAAGAAACTGCATAAATGGAAAAAAAAAACTGTGTAAAACTATTCCTTTGACTTCACTGCTTTCAGTGCCCCCTTCAATATGGCCTGACAATATGATACAGCCTGTTAGACATTGATCAGTGGGAATGACGGTGACTTGCATTGGAAATCCTTCAGAAAGGTACAAAGTCACATTGCTGACCACGATATACAGAGCAAGAGATAACAGGCTTCGCCAATGACGGGATCTATTTACAGTGCATTACACAAAGGCACACACAAGTGCGCACACACATTCTGATTAAACCTTGTCACTCTGGTGTTTTATCAATGGCTCTACAGGTTAAGTGGATTGTGAGATGTCGGGGTAGGGGCAATTGTCAGCATCAATTCTGCTTCTCCGCCTGAAGGGTGATTAAAGGTACAGTACCCATTCCGCACCCTGTCCCAGCTGAATTGTGGTTTGCATAACCAATCATTGTGTGGGATGACAGACAGTCCAGCAGTGGCACAAAGCGGGGCACCAGGCTAGACCTGAAGCCATCCTCACACACTCACTGCTTGATCAAATCTGATGGCTGAAGACTGGAGTTGGCTACTTCAGTCCAGCTCATTGTTAGGAGAGGTGTGCTTCATATCTCACTAGCTGATGCTTATTAACCTTAGGATAGCAAGTAGCTTCACCAGCATCCTGTTTTATTGATACATCATTTTCAACGGACACCACACCCCTAACAAACACTAGATTTGTTTATTTATGGTCAGACATTCAATGATCTTTCATGAGTTTGATAGTCATTGGGAACGTACGACGGCGTATTAGGGCCATTGTAAAAAAAAAAAAAAAAACGGTTTGGGTAGGGGGGGTAAAATTACGAGAAAAAAGTCAGAAATTCTGAGATTAATGTCATATATTTGCGTGAAAAAAATCGGATATTCTCTGATATTTTGAAGTCATAAATTTGCGACAATAAAGTCCAAATTTTCGAGATTAAAGACGTAAATTTACAAGAAAAATTTCGGTGATTCTCTGATATAGTAAAGTCATACATTTGCGAGAAAGAAAACTCCGAAATCCCCCGAGATGTAAGTAGTAAATTTACGAGACTATTTTACGAGATATTTACCACTTTAAACTCAGAGAATGTCAGACTTTTTCATCTCGTAAATTTACTACTTACATCTCGGAGGATTTCAGAGTTTTCTTTCTCGCAAATTTATGACTTTACAATATCAGAGAATAACACAAATATATGACATTAATCTCTGACTTTTTTCTCGTAATTTTACTCCCCCTCCCCAACCCTTTTTTTTTTTTTACAATGGCCCTAATACGCTCTAGTAGGGAACCACAGTGTTTCCAGTACTTGAGGTCATTTGTAAAGAGTCACAGTGTTCACTATGATATCCACTCAGCAATCTAAAGGATATCTTCTGTGTTTTTTTTAACCGAACGTGTGTGATGTAGCATGATATCATGCATGAGCAGCAAGGCAGATCCCGAGAAAGTTGAAACTGGCTGGGCGTAAGTGGCTCTTCTTGAAATTCCGAGGACTGCTGCACAACCCGTTCTCAAAAGAAAGACAGGTGGAGTTACAACAGTGAACGCTTTGGTCGGCAAGTTGTGAAAGATGTCACAGCAGAGACCGTCTATTTTCAGTCGGGCAGTTTGTGAGACAGCTGGTTTTTCTGGACAGGCAGTGGAAGGGACAGCAGGTATTTCTACAGTCTGATGGACATGCAGGATACGACCGGGGGCCATGGGCGAAAGCTTCCACGGCTTAGTGCGCCTTTGCATACTCGGTTAGAAAGTTGGTAAATGTCTTTCTCTCAAGATGCTGCAAGATTTTGAGTCAATTATACTTTGCAACTGGTGGGAATACATGGAAGCTCAATAATCAAGCAATACATGAAGGCTCAGTAGTGATGTACAGTGACTGAATAGGAATACAAATGAAATGTAATGATTATACTCATTTGTAGCATGATATACTGAGGCAGAATATAAATATATCAGTATTAATGTACTGAGGCTAGAATAAAGTGAAGGCAGTATGACTATTGGCTATATACTGCAAATGTGTGTCAATACTTGTTTGAATGTGAAATGAGTATGAAGTAATGGCTGAATCATTTTGTTTTATTAAAAAAATCTTTGGTAGAAATGAGTAATAGGAAGAGTCTTAGAAAGTAAGTGGAATTGCCAAAGTAATACAGGCATCATCCCCACTCCATTTATAAAATAATAAAAAAATAAAAATAAAAAAACCCATTTAAGACACTGGATAAAAACCAAAGCACTTAGCCTAGCATCTGCTGCCAAACAACTTTTTTGGAGGTTAGTTGTAGAAAATGAAGTGTTTTTCCTTTGGATTATCAGTCTCTCAAATTCTTACATACTTAACCCCCCCAGCAAAACCATTTTTAATTTCCTTTCACTTGGGGGCGTGAAAGTTACATGCAAATCAGGCCCTGGCTGTTGCCCCTAGACACACTTCACTCATAATTTTAGCCTTGTTCTCTCCTTCTTCCTTTCAAAATCCCACTTTGGGTGCAATCCGCCCTGCCAAAATGAGTTTGATACTTCAAATGATGACTTTTTCCACGGCTGCAGATGATTTTGGCCACTGTGAGAAGAAAAGAGAGTGAAGGAGAAAGGGAGAAGGGGGGGAGTGTAGGAAAGGAAGAATTTGGGGTTTGATTAAGAAGTGCCAAAACCACAATTTAAATTGGCCTGCTCCAATTAGGGCTGGGAGAGTGGGGTTAGACTAAAATTGTAGGGGGGAGAGAGACAGAGAGAGTGAGAGCGCGCACCTCGGATACTTAAAACCGGCCTTATGAAGCGCGTAACCAGAGAGAGTCAAGGAAATGAATGCAAAATTGCAGCAGGGGGAAATAATTCAAGGTTTTATATGGGAACGAGGAATAAATGGGGCAATTTTCGGCCAGGCAAGGTGACATTAAAAATGTCAGAAGTAATTGCGAGCGAGCTAGTACAGGGAGAAGAGCTTAGCGTTAGCGCTAAAGTTTAAGCCGGGCTATGATTAATTGAAGCCTATGGTGGGACTGTGTCCAGTCTCTGACAGTTCAGCTGAGGTCAGCGCCTACATCTGAGGGATTTTGGACGGAAAGTTCAGGGTTGAAGCAGCTTCCCAAATTGGGTAGCCCGAGGCCAATGTTTTTCGCAACTTTCACCTTAAATCCCTCTTCTGCCTCCTCTTGCCACTAGAAGAATATGAGGGCAGAGGGGTCAAGCTGCCACGTTGTTGCCACAGGGACTCGTATATTCCCTGTACATGTCAGTAAATGTCAGGGCCAGGGTGCACCTATGGCCCCGAGTGGACCGGGCGTTCATAGCCAGGCTGACATTCAGCGCAGCTGTGACATTTGCGAGCTTACAAACACAGCAAAAGTCAAAAATACCTTCAAAAGTTTTTCAAGCCTCCGCTTAAAACTCTCATTATAGTGTCCGTCGCCTACGCCTAACTTCCCTGACCTTGCCAGTCCATTTCCTCCAGGCTGTATTTGCCAGTCTCAAACTCCCAAGCATGGCAACCTTCCCGCTTCTACCTTTCCTCCTTGACCTTAATACGCATGACCTCAACATGCCTCAAACGGACCAGAAAGGCAAGAGGGTCTCGAAGCCCTGAAAAGTGAGAAGGTATTGAAGTCTTTGTCGAAAACTGGATGGGAAGTCGTGCTGACTCTGGAGTGCTGAGGCATCGCTATTGTGCCGCGGATCCGCTCTGGGAAAGACGAGGCAGTCAAGTGCATCAGACTCTGGCTAGTGCTTTTTTGTGTTCTGAAGGAGAACATATTGGAAGGGAAGGACACCAGGGGATGAGAGGATGGAGAGAGGAGACAGATGCCAATTGCAGGGAGGAGCGATCAGATGAGATCAGTTGAAAAGAAGAGGAAAGAGGGCTGGTTCGCAGGATGCCATGGACTGGAAACAAGTATGTCACTTTAGTTATTGTGAAGAGAAGCACCACCAAGACTCACGAGGGGGCTATTTAAGAAAGTTTACCATGCTCAGGAAGCAAGAAGGGACAGATTCAGTTCTTTCTTCTTTCTAATAGTTATGCATATGAAATGTAGGCACGTCGCTGCTCCATTATCTTAACAGTCGTGGAATAAACAGCAAACATTTGGACTGAAGAAAAAGTAGCATTTTTTTGCCACGACTGCTTGGATGCAGAATGTGTGGATTCCACTTGCAAAAATGACAGGTGCAATTATTGCTGCAAATTGAGTTGAAATTGCGAAAAGTCGTTAACATACAGAGCTGTCAAAGTGCCGTTGATAAGAAGGTATCAATCAAATTTGAAGCAATCAGCCACACAGAAACATGGTTACCTGGCCAAGGAGCCGGAGAGAAGTTGAAGGGGTTAGATTTGTGCGGGAAAATTGTTGAAAAAGGTGTAGGGGCTAATGAAATTAATAAATTAAATATTGGCTTTGCATATGAATCATCTATCTGTTGTTTATAAGATAAGATGAGATAAGATAAGATAAACCGTTATTAGTCCCACAAGTGGGAAATTTGCTTTGTCACGGCAGAAAGTGGACAGAACAAAGTTTCTGTCAGAACAAACAGTGAAAAAAAAAAAAAAACCAATAGAATAAAATACTGTACCAACAGTGCAGTATAAAATATACACTATACTATCTAGAAATATAAATATGGACATCTGTATTGTAAAATATATACAATATATGCATGTATTGTATGTATGTGCACTATGAGTATATGTATATACATACAGAGTGGATATAAAAGTAAATATAAGAACCCTGTAAATACACACACACACACACACACACGCACACACACACACACACACACACAGGTACACAATGGAGTGACAGGCATTGACAATAACAGTAGAAATGCACCAGATACATTTATAACTGTCTCTTCAGGTCTAAGGGTGATCCGTTTATATATAAATTGTTTGACCAAATTTAAGTCGGTCATATCGCTCAACAGTTCCTGGGCATTTGAGTTTTTGGTACAATGACTCATATATGTAAATAACCTCTGCTCTGATTGTTTGCTCTATATTGTACCTCATTCAAAACAATGAAAATCTCAAAATGACAATATATGCTATTTTATGTTGGTCGTATAAAATAAGTGTATCTGTATTAAACTGTATTCTTAAACTGGAGAATGAATGCCATGTATTTTCACACTACAAGTAATTTAATAGCAGGGCTATGTACCATGAACTCCTTGTTACAAAAAAAATCTGAGGGGTCAGGGGATAAAAAGCACAGGCTGAATTGTTTAAAATATGTACAGTATATGGTCAGTATATGTATCACCCCTCACCATGTTCAGTGGGCAAGTGCATAAATGATGTACGCCACGAAAATCATCTGGGCCTGAGTGCTTGGCTGCTATAATAAAGGTCTGATGGCTCTGTTGTTTGGGTCTACTCTTGGATGGTCACTGCAAATGTAAAAAATTCTGATGATCTTTATCCTATATGGCTTCTCCTATGATTGCTTTTACCCTTTGATGATCTCTGTCCTGAGAAGAGTGGCATTTAAATACGGGTAAGGCTTTCATAGTAGCAAGATTCCAGTTGAACACTCAAGGGACATTTTGGACTGATGGATAGCACTCTCTACCGCAATCTTCAATAGGAAAAAGAGAATATCTTTTGGAAGAATGCTGTTTCATCCTTCCAGTACAATTCCAGAGATTATGCCAAAGTACACCGAATCTGTTTTAAATGCTCATGGTGGTCCAACACCTTACTAAGGGTGAAGTCTACAACTTCTGCCAAGTGCTCCCGAGTCGTATGTTAAGTTCTGGAGTTCAGCCTGGTTGCCTAGCATAGTGACTCGGGTCTAACCACAGATATGCTAAGTCACGGGACATGCACTTTCACCTACAGATGCGTGGCAATGTCTCAATTTTGAAGACATCGGTGGTGACAAACAGCGGATATCAACCGACAAATGCCTTGTAGAAACATGTGCAGTGTTTCATTGTATAGTCTCAGATACAAGTGGGCACCCAATTCCCATTTCAATCCCAAAACACTAACCTAGGCCGGCCCTCCCCTTCTGTACCAATTTGTGCCTCCACCTTGCGCCCAGCAAAGTACTGTTTACACCCCCCCCCCACACCCTCCCGGCTTCAGGCAACTGTCCATCTTTCTGAGCGTAGCGGCTAAATTCGTCCATGGGCAAGGAGGAGGCGAGGGAAAGGAAACACAAACGAGGGGGGGTGAGGGTGATGGTGGGGGGAGAGGAGTAGGGGGTTTGAAATATCCCATTAAGTCTGGGAAATTGGTACATGCTGTGCCACGGCACAGTCCAATCACCTTCCCCATCTCACCGGCTCACTGTGCCTCAGCGGCTCACGCTACCCTCCGCCCAGGCTCTGAAACCGGATGCTTTTTTTGTTTTCAGATCCACCATTACAGACACAGGTGCAGGTGTGTGTGTGTGTGTGTGTGTGAGAGAGAGAGAGAGAGAGAGAGAGAGAGAGAGGGAGCATTACTCTGAGTTATAGTTGGCAGGATGTTTGTTAATCTGTTGCCTCACAGAGACACTCGGGAGGTCTGAACGGGGCGGAAGAACACAGTGTCACTTATAACACCCCCTCCCACAACGGCAGCTCACGGAGATGGGATGAGCTCTGACAAACAAAACCCAATTACAGCAGCCTCTCTTTAGCTGTAGCAGAAATAGGCAAGATTACATGACATGACCACTTCTGGCAAAATAACACTGTTTTAGAAATGGACATAAACAGTCATGACAGCTTATGACCGTTTATGACAGCATATGTCATCTGCTAGACATATTTAAGGTATGTTTATGGCTGCGTTCTCTAATAGGTTTTAAGCAAAGCTTTTACATGATTAGCATCATTTTGGGCCTTCCTTTGATGCATATCACTTTTTCCTCTCATTCACCAACATGCATATCAATTTGGAACAAGGTTTATATTGATGTTGGCCTTGTTTTGACAATCGGCCGCCCAACACATCACGCTACAACAGCGGACTATTGTTGGTTATTTTGTGTGTTAGTCAAAAGGCTTTTTCCTGTCAAAGTACATGGTGCTTAGCCACATTAATGGATGAAACGCACGGTGACAATATTCCAGTCTACAATACTGTTATTAAATAAACATAGAAAATAGCAGAGGGTATGAAAGTAGCAAAGTAAAAGTACGTTGTTAGAAGTTAAAAGTCAAAATACGGTGACACAGTAAAGGAAGTCCTCGGGTTCTGTTCGTACAACAGAGATGTGACCGAATTTTGGTGTAAGTCGAAACACACCCTAGCCCAGTGGTTCCCAAATTGGGGGACACAGAGGTAATGGGATAGGCTACGCTCCACTCGAGCACTGCTAGCAAAAACATGGACAAGTTTATGCACCCAGCCAAGCCTCCAGCAGAGGCTGACTCTTCATTAGCTGCCAGTTCAAGTGTGAGAATTGAGATGGTCCTCTTTTAAGGTTTTTTTTCTAATGTGTTTCTCTTAGTGTCTCTGCGGTGGACAAAACTGCCTCCAGTGAGAACTGGAGGGAGAGAACATGCGCAGGAAGTTCCCTACATGCGCTACGGTCACACCGCTGTGCTGGTGGACGACACCATCTACATCTGGGGAGGCAGGAACGACACGGAGGGGGCGTGCAATGTGCTGTATGCCTTCGATGTCAGTAAGTGTTGAGAAAGACCACTTTTCTAAGACAGTTCAACTGCAGTCTGGACTTAAGGGTTAAATTAGGGAACTTTATGATTTGAAACATTTAAACAGTCTTAGAAGTGAAGGAAATTCTGTTTTCAGTTTTATGAGCCACTTTACTATGACCAGCGTACAGCTAGAGGTGACTGGAGATTTTCTACAAGTCTGTGTGTGTGTGAGACAGTAGTGTAGAACATGTGGGAACAGACAGGTCTTTGTTAGAGGAATCTGCTGGAAACGCAAATCAGAAAGATGTTTTTATAAATTCAGTGACAAATAATTAGAGAGATCGCTTTCAGAAGTATTTTTTGTGTGAACATGCGATTAAATGCAGCTGTGAATCACTCTTGAGACAGCGCAATAACTAGAAAATAGAAAAAAGTGTAGAATAAGAAAACAATTTGACAAATATACACAAATGTAAACAAGACGTGTAGCAGTACGTAGAACCTATGGATTGAACGAATCTGAACATTAACAGTGGAAAGTAGATGTTGTAGTTGTTATATGTGCAGTTGTTATTGTTTAAATGATGAATGGTCTTGTGCTTTATAGTAAAGAAAAGGGTGCAGAAGGCATAATGGTATGGGGGGTATTGTGGTTTGGGGAGTGTTGTGATATGGGGAGTATTATGATTTGGAGAATATTATTTGGAGAATATGGGGAGTAGTGTCATATAGAGTATCATGGTCTGGGAATTGTGGTATGAGCAGTGTTATGGTATGGGGAGTGTTATGATATGGGGAGTGTTATGATATGGGGAGTGTTATGATATGGGGAGTGTTATGATATGGGGAGTGTTATGGTATGAGGAGTGTTATGGTATGAGGAGTGTTATGGTATGGGGAGTGTTATGGTATGGGGAGTGTTATGGTATGGGGAGTGTTATGGTATGGGGAGTGTTA
>JBBPCY010000002.1:3478272-3494938 GCA_037974405.1 Brachyalestes nurse | reverse complement strand
TTAACATGCCCCTCCCCATCTTTGCTCTCTTAAAGGGGCTTCATTTATTGCAACTTATATATAGTCAATACACTACAAGGATATACCTCATTTTTAAATGTGGTGGTGCAAAGGAACTGTATGTTATGCAACTTTTATGGTAATAATTGTTGTTTTAATGATTATACGTTGTAATTATGTGACGGAATTTACAATTTAGACATGGTGTAGTTGGGACTCAAAGGATTCGGTTCAATGGCAACCTCAGTTTCTGGCGAAACAGATATCGTGCTGAGAACCAAACAAGACCTTTCTCCTTTACTCACGCACATGCACTTCAGGCGAACACACATTTGCTCTGACTTTCAAAAAACATAGGACACAGTCCCGAGTGAACTGACGGTAGGAGCTTGGTGACCACGCAACGTACCTTTAGATTGACAGGCTTTTAAAAACACCTAGCGACACCGACACCCAATCACACAACCATGGGCGGTTTAGACAGGGGCCACTACGCGGCGTTCCACAGTGACTGCTTAGAGCTACGCTGTTTTGACTGGAGCTGTTTGAGCAGCAGCGCATTAAGAAGAAAAAGGAGAAAGAAGACCAGCAGCGCGAATTGTGAATGTCGACTAAAGTAAAGTAATGTAATGTTGGCAAATGTCCTTAACAAGGAACACAAAAAACAAGTTGAAGAAAATTGTGAATATATTAAAACAATTGGTAAAGTGCTACTGCTTGTTGCATTGAATCCAGAAGGGCCAAGGCGACCGCAGGGGGTCACTGTGGGATTGCAAACGGTGCTCCACCCACACCTGAGGATCATTATCCCAACTGATTAAACTTAGTATTTAAGACGTTCTGTGGTGTGGAGCATTATTTACTGTCCCGTTAATGTTTATGGTAGCGCTCTCCCTCTCGTGTCCCTTGTCTGTATTGTCCTCAACTCAACTTACCTCGACTCTTCCCCTATCTTCTCATCTGGCCCCGGCGCCTGGTTTTGTTTTGTAGTGTTTGTATTTTGTGTCAATAAATCACATTATGGAAGTCCGCGCCTGTACCTCCTCTCCTTCCCAGTCAGGACCAGGCTCCACCGTGACATCCAGTTTTTTTTACTTTTTTTTTACTTTGTGTTTTCGAACCCTTTCGCTGTATTTATCACTATTTAACACAAAGGTCAAAACATGTTCTCCATAATGACGGATCAGGGACTGGCTGCAGGAGCACCAGGCAAAAACACATTACCATGACAACTGAAAAGCTCATTTGTGCTCTTTGATGTTGGCTTGAACAGACTGATTCAGTATCCTGCTCTGATATTTTTTTATACCTCCTGTTTCTGAGTGAACGCTCCACAACCCCGCCTTCCACTCACCAACCACTTTAAGGGCTTCACTGAGAGAACAGCTCCGCTGCAGAGGAGCACAGTCACAGAACCCACCTGTGGACGTTCAGTTTATCAGAGCACTCTACACTGTCAGTCTCTCTCTCTCTTTCTCTCTCTCACTGCATCTCTCTGAGTCTCCCTCTCCCAATCTCTCTCCCTCTCTCTTTCTCTCATGTATGAAGAAGTGACGTAGAGCAGGCAGAACAGATGTGATTCACTTCAGTGTGTTCTTCTGGTTAAAAACCTTTTAGACTCACCGTGCTCACGGCAGGCCGAGCTCAAACAAAGCCCACACATAATGTAGATGGGATTTATCTCTCTCTCTTTCTGTCTTGCTCTCTCTCTCTCTCTCTCTCTCTGGTCTCTCTTGCTCTCTCTCTCTCTCGCTCTCTCTCTCTCCCTGGAATCTTTCACATTTACGTACTGTATATATACACAGAATCAAAGTTTCACACTTCACTTGAAAATGGTTCTCCACATTGTTCAAAATTCTTCGTAACCTACCCCCCTGCACCACCCACCATTGCCATGGCAACTAATTATTCTTTCTAGTGCTTTTGTTGAACTTGGCAGTGATGTCGTACAGCAGAGAGACTTCAGATGCCGCCGTAACAGATCAGGGCGAGAAACTGTTTCAGTAATCAACATTGTTCAAGACACTGTGTGTGTGTGTGTGTGTGTATACAGTATGTATGCTTATGTATGCGTGTGTGAAATATATCACTGATTGTATGTCACTCATCCCAGTCTCTTGAAAGGCCTGTATCAGGTTATTAAAAAAAAATATTCTGTCACTGGAAATTTGACATTTTCTTTCACAGTCGAGGTCTATTCAGAGGTGGTCAGGCTCGGGTTGGGTTTGGACAGAATTATTTTGTGAATTTTGTCATTAGCATATGATTATGCCGATTTCACTGCGTGCTTACTGGATTAGCAAACACAAGTTTTAATTTCTCTTAATTTAACTTTTGCTTCTTTCAGACTCTTTGAGCTTTGGGTCGGGATCAGCAATGGGAAAAACTTGGTAGGACTATATTTGGTTGGACTATATTTGGGGGACAAAAGGTTCAGGGCAGATACAAGCTCAAATGTGTGAGTGTGATTAAGACATTCTCTGTGTTGGCAGTAAGGTTTTATATTTAGCTGTCTACAAACACTGCTCAGGCTCAGGGGACTGTCTGGCCTACTGGATGCGATGCGTTGTGTTTTGTGTGTGTGTGTGTGTGTGTGTGTGTGTGTGTGTAGATGGAGCAAGCTTGCAAAACCTCATAAATCTCGGTTCAGACTTTGAATTCTTTGAAAAGAAAAGCAATAGCCATGAGTATAAATCTAGCAGCACTACCTTGCCTCCACTTCTCTTACAGATCATTGCCAATGGCCATGGCACATTCACCAACCTCTTCTTATTTCATTTTTTGCATTTGAAGGTAGCATACTTGGTAATGCCCAAGCAAGTAAGGAGAGGTTGAAAAAATACAATGGAATCGATCAATAAAGCTAGAAGAGCAGTGGTGCTAGAAAAGCATTAGGGCTTCCATTTTTTTAACTTTTCTTTCCCTCAAATAAATTGGACACAGTAGTTTAATCCGTGTTAGCATTATTCTACACCTTTTATTTCGTGTCTGGTTTCTTTACATATGTGTGAGCTGCATTTTTAATGCTGCATAATTGTGTCGATTTTACAGACAGAAGCTTAACTAGTGGATTAGCAAATACTAGTTTTAATTCCCCAAAACTTTCTTTCCATCAATAAATTTTCCAAGTCATGAATCAAAAGCCGAAGTAGAGGCATGTTTTCATTACAACACATGGAAGGTGTAATAAGTGCCCCCTGGGTTCAACAAGGCTTGTGAGTGACTCTGTCAGGGCTAAAGAGCTAACATATAGATCAGCGCTCAGCTCCTACGTCTGGTAAGTCAGTTCCAGCTCGTTCCAACATACATCAAGCCAGAGCTCATAAAACATTCTGACTATAGTAATAAATACAATTAAATGTTAAAAATGGCAAAAAGGGACCAACGTGGGAAGTGTTGAACAGATGCTAGACCTTGTTAGCATGCTTTTTTTAACAGCTTTGGGCATATTTCTTTAAAAAAGATCAGGAACCAAAATCATCAACAGGCTTCTTGTAGGCATCTGGTATCATACTATCATGTATCACCAACAGATTCTCCAACATTTTCCAACTCATGAATCAAAGGCCACAGTAGGGGCATGTTTTTGTTCCAGCACATGGGAGGTGTAATAAGTGCCCTTCGCGTTCAACAAGGCTTTGTGAGTGGCTCTATCAGGGCTAATGAGCTGACATATAGATCAGCGCTCAGCTCTCTTGTCCGGTACGTCAATCCCAGCTCAGTCCAACATGCATCAAGCAGCAGCTTGTGAAAGGCTCTGATTATATTAATGACTTGGCAGAATTGGCCACAAAGTACTAATGTGGGTAGTGGTGAACAGACGCTAGGCCTTGTTAGAATTATTCTACAGCTTTTTTAAAGTAACTTTGGGCATTTTTCTTAAACACCAGGGACCAAATTCATCAACCAGCATCCAAAAATCTCCCATTAGCTCGGTAAATTGTTTACACTTAGAAAAGTTACTGGGTAGTGTTCTGTATTTGGATCTAATTTAATTATTAATGGTACAAAATTATGGGGACTTTATAAACAGGAGCTAGACTAGAATATTAGTACTTGCTAGTTTTAATTTCGTGAAGCACCAACAAATTCTACAACTATCTACAAGCAGAATGATGGGACTTGCAGTGTATATAATTCCCTGAGGTCTGGCATGGTTGTTTTAACTCATGAATCAAGCAGACAAAGTAGGGGCAGCACACAGGAGGTGTAATAAGTGCCCCCTGGCCTCAAGAAGCAAGTGGCTCTATCAGAGCTAATGAGATAACTCTGTTCTTTGTCCAGTAGGTCAATCTTGGCTCTGTCCAACATGCTTCAATCATGAACCACTCATAAAACACTCAGATTATATTAATGGCTGCCAGGAATTGGCCAAAAAGAACTAATGTGGGTAGTGGTGAATTACGGACCAAAGTCATTGGGCGGCTTCCTGTAGGTGTCTGGATGTCTGGTGTCACAAGTATGTGAAGGCAGTCAATCACTAATACACAGTTATGGTGATATCACAGACAGGAGCTTGACTATCAGGTGAAAGCACCACCAACAGGTTCTCCAGGTTCTCCCTAAAACCAAAGGGGCTTGCAGAGATTTTTATTTATTTTTTAGTTCCAGAGGTCTCACATGCTTGTGATGAATCAAAAAGCCACAGTAAGTAAAGTTTATTTATTTTGTGCCTTCCCCAGACAAGAGTCACAAAGCGCTCAAAAAAAAAAAACAAGATTAAAGCAGAATAAAACAGTACAAAACAAAAGTTACTTAAACGACATATTGAACAAGTGAATCTCAAGCTTAGATTTAAATGGTTTTGAATGATTTGACTGATTACAACAAAGGTGGAGGACTATTCCATAGCCTGGGAACGACAGACTGAAAGACATGATCCCTGTGTGTCTGGTGCTTGGAATAGAAAGGTGACCCTGGTGGGCAGATCTGAGCACTTGACAGTAGAGTACTGCTGTCAGAACCAGGATTTTAAACTGAATTTGAAATTCAACCAGGAGTCAATGTAGATTAGGTGAAACAGAACTTATGTATAACCATTAGATATGAGTTAAAAGCCTGGCAGCTGCTTTTTGAATAGTCTGAAGACAAGATAAGCCAGATTCTTTTAAACAAGTAAAACGGGAGTTATAGTAATCCAAGTGAGATGAGGTACATGTATGTATGAGCATTTTAAATGGTCATCAAAACTCAGGGACTGGTCAGATATAACACCTTGATTGCATACTAGAACGTGAAAGGATGCAGAGATAGTTGAAAGCTTTTGTGCTGCATAAGATTCAGGGGAGTGGGCTCTGTTTTCTGGACATTTAGCTGTAAGTTATTGGTTAAAAGCCATGTATTAATCGCATCAAGGCAATCGAGAAGGAAACTTGTGAAAGTCTTGAAGTTTAAGCGAGCAATAAATCTGAATCCCAGATAGGTTTCATGAGATATTATTAAATGAATTAATAACTTAAGCCAGAGGAAATATGTATAGCGAAAAAAGAGTATGGCCCAAAACAAACCCCTGGGGGACACCACTTGTCAGCGAAGCAGTGGCTGAGGAAAAACTTCCATCACATACTGAGAAACTTCTATTAGCCATATAAAAATTTTATCCACTGAATAATTTAACCAATTTATAAGAATCCTATGGTCAAATGTGTCAAAAGCTGAGCTAAGGTTAAGCTATATTAAAACAAAGCATTAACCGGCACCTGAAGCCATCAGTAAATCATTTAACACCTTGGGACGTGCTGTTTCTGTAGAATGATACATAGGAAATACAGACTGAACAGGATGAACAGGTTGAAAAGGAACAATATTTACATTTCCTATCATTTTTAGGAAAAAGGTCAATTTAGAGATTATAATGAATAAAAAAAAACATGTTTAGCTCTCCGTTACATTGTCCAGTATGTCTATTTGAGTTTCAACCAACACGCATCAAGCAGCAAAAGTCTGATTATAGTAATAACTTGAACATAAAAATAAAATGGAAAAAAATGGTCAACATGTGGGTAGTGGTGAACAGACACTAGGCCTTATTAACATGATTCTGCCAAATTGTTTAGCAACTTTGGACATATCAGAGACCAAAATCATTGACTAGCTGGTACCATGTATGAGCTCAATTTTTACCGCTGCGATTTTACAAACAGTAGCTTGGCTAGCGGATTAGCGGATGGAAGTTTTGAATTTTTAAACCCTTTGTTCCACGAACAGATTCTCCAACAGAGTCGCAGGATGCAAATAGAACTAAGAAATAAGCTTCTGGAATATTGGAATATAATACCAAAAGTCCAAAATGTCCCAAACCTAGAGATGGTTAAGTGCAGTATTCCACCGCATGCCCTACCGGAGCCCTGTATTGTTCTTTCTCTTAGCTGGAGTTAATTAGGCCTGTCTGAAGCTCCAGGTAGGCTGAGCTAAGTGCACATTCCGTGTCTCCGCCGCTCGCGGCAGCCTCCAGAGGCTCTCCGCATTGATTACCATGCGCCGCTTGTTGTTCCAGTGCGCACTCTAATTGGGCTCTTCATTTGCCATGATAAACAGTCATATTGAGACTGAATGATGAAAGGGGCGAGTTCATCCGTCTGTCTGATAGTTCTGGTTTGGAATTTTATGATGAGTTGATTTAATTACGTCTTGTTTGTTTGTTCTTTCCTTTTAGGATATGCGAGAGGTCCTTCCGCCGGGGCTTTGGACCCCGGGCATATGGCTCTCATGGGAAATGCATGCATTGCACACACACACACACACACACACACACACACACACACACACACACACACACACACACACACACACACCAATTCTCACATATACACATGTGGCCCTTGAGCAAAACATACCTGTGATTGGTAGGTTGCTCTTTCAGCTTAGAAGTGGAATGGATGCCAAGTGCCAGTCCATTACAGTGTGTGAGGGAGTGTGGGGGACGAGGGGGGCTGACATTTACAGAAATTGCCTTTAAGAATGGAAAGAGTTTCTACTTCAGACTAGCAGAGAGGGAAAAAAAGTCTTGTATATAAGCTACCTTCCCTTAAACTGCAAATGTTCTCCCCGGCTCGTTTCTGATGAAACCTGCCGCAACCTTATTTAAAGTTTGCATCAGCGGTGGGGGTTTCATTCAAGAGAGAAGCCTCCGGTCTGTGGCCAGATCGATGCTATTGTATCTCCTCAACATCTCGTGTTAACTGAAGTCGTTGCCCAGACTTAAGTAATTTGAGTAATTAACATTAAAGCTATTCCAAGTCAAAGTTCTACGATTTTTCCTTTGGAGTGTCTCATAAAGAACACAGAAAAAAACAGCCTCAAACACACACAGAGGCTTGTTCCTATATAGTGTTAGAACATGCGGATGACAAATCATCCCTGTCGGAACAAAATCTACAAAAAAAAGTAACAAGAGAAAAAAACGTGTTTGATGAAAGTAAAAAGGTTTCTTATGAGTCATACTGGACCATTTATGTTGTTGTATTTGTCATGAAATTTTGATACAGTGTAAACAGAAGCTGTGTGTGGGGGGTGGGGGGTGGTAAATGGCGTACCTAAGGATATTTTTTGGAATTTTAGCCTTTTTATGGAATTTTCTCCCCAATATAGCCATGTCCAATTGTACCCTCAAACTAGGACTCACCCATCACCCAGTGCTAGGAAGCTGGGAGGATGAAGACTAGCACATGCTTCCTCCGAGTCGTCTGAAGCTCACCACATCATTTTAAACTGCTGTTAAGGAGGGATTAGGAAGGTCTTATCAGGAGAGAGCAGAGCACAGTTTAAGCTTTTAAACATGTTGTGGTGTGTGTGTGTGTGTGTGTGTGTACATACCTACATACATACTATGATACTGTACTATTATCTCTGCTATATCCAGTAACCTGCTACAGACAACCTCCTTTCTTTACAGGTGCTGCTCTATCTCTGCACATTTCAATCACTCTCACTTTCAATTTCTTTATGAATAAAACAAACAGTAACAGAGGAAATGAACAAGAATTTCATATTTCCAGAAAAACAGCGGATAGCAGGTTATGAGTTAGAAGAAAAAAGGTCAGTTCCAGGTTGCTCCTCAGTGCCCCCAGCATTCATTTGCACTTATGAAGGTCCTTTAGTTTTATTAAACACATTTAGTAACCAAAAGTGTTGTTCAGCTTTATCTACTGAAACATGGAGGTCAGGAACCTTCCGTTGGTCACGAAAAGGTTGGCTACCGTTTTTTCTCTCATTTGCCCTCAAAGTCAGGGCGTTTTATGTTGAAAATGGTACAAAATCAAGAACACATACCACACACAAACACACACACACACACACACAACCCGATCTAGGCGTTTACTTCCCCTGCAGTTAAGAGGTCATGCCACAGTGGGCGGCTCCATGCTAATTCTTTGCGAGATGAGTGGATGCTTAAGTCAACAGCATGCAAATGAAAGCGGTGCTTATTATTTAACCATGCACACACTGCATGCATAATGAAGCCCAAAGCCTCGAGGAGGCGCCCAAAACTGCTAACAGTAAACTATCTTAAAGACGCAGGCCCCGCCGCTGGACCCAGGCCAGGACCGGTGGGCTTCGCTCCGGGGCTTTGACTTGAGCTTGTTTTTCACCTTTACTGTTTGCTGCCTCAAGTCTGAGATTCAGCATCAAGCCGCAAATGCAAGAGAGGAAGAGAGTAGTGTGGAAAAACAGAGGGGAGAAAGAAGAAGGAGCGGGAAAAAGAAAGCAGTGAAATCTGACAGGCATCTGTTACCCATCATATCAGATTTGTGCGCAACATGTTCATTTTAATTTCCCAGCTGTGAGAGAGAGAGAGACTGAAGCATGAAGAAATGTTTTGTGTAGAGATGCAGAGACTCTTTCTCTCCTGTCTCTCATCCATCTCTCTCTCCATCTCTCTCTCATCTGCCTTCTCGTTTCCTTTCTCTCCATCTGTCCCTCTATTACTTTCTTTTCCTCTCTCTCATTCCTTTCTGTCTCGCTCTCTCTGTTCTTATTATTCTCTTTTCTCTCTGTTGCTCCCTTTTCCCAACACTCTTTCTTGTTTTCTCTTCCTTTCTCTGTTCCTCTTTCTTACTTCTTTCTACGCCATCCCTCTCTCACCGTTCTATTTCTTCCAATTTCTTCAATTTCTTCCACAGTTTCCATTTCTTTTCTGTTTATTTTCACTTGTTTCTTGCCTCTCTGCATCCTTCTTTTCCCCCTATCTTTCTCTCTCTCTCCCTCTATGTCTTTTGCTCTATCTCACACACGAACATTTACACCTGAGAACTAAGCGTTTCAAAGTGGCCATCACGTAATTCATGACAGTTTATGGGTAGAGTTCTCACTCCTTTGTTTGTGTGTGTGTGTGTGTGTGTGTGTGTGTGTGCTCACACTCAGCTCTGTTAAAAGCACACTCAGGACAGGTGGGCAGAGGAGTTTGAATGTGTAGAGTGCAGTGATGGATGGTTGCCATGGTCACCTCGGACCCATTTGGTGTCCCCCAGCAACTAAGGCCCATGTGCAGTCTGGTGCATTTCACACACCCTTCTGTATGTGTGCATGTGTGTGTATCTGTGTGCATGTGTGTGTGTGTGTGTGTGTGTGTGTAGATTGTTTCGTTTCACCAGTTTTCTCACTCTTGTCACTTTATTCTTCCTTGAGCCAAAAATCACAAATTTTGCATTCCATTTATTTGTGTGTGTATGTGTGTGTGTGTGTGTCTGTGTCTGTGTATGTATACAAGAGAGACAGACAGATAAGGATTTTTGCGTGCAAATAAAAGTTTGATGTACATTTTGAAATGTTCTACCATCTCTTATGATCTTGTGATGTCACAAAAACAACACATTTACACATCTTCCTTTTCAACTTACAGCCGTTTAGCTGTTTGGCGCCACGGCATTCACAGTAAAGCTTCGGTCTGGAATACTTTTTGAATGAAGTGCACTACAGGGTAGCCGATTAGAAATGAGCTCATTTGGACACGTCATATTTAAAGATACAAAAACAAACACAGTCTGTTTGATTCTAGGTGATACAGGGAGGTGGGAAAGTACTCGTGTAAAAAGTGAATCGCTACTGTATTTGGTACATAAACACAGAAAGGTCCTTAATCAGACAAAGAAAAATGTAGGATATGTGCCCATTAAATAAATAAGTAATTAAATAAATACATTTAGAGTTATATGACAGCAATAGAGTGAGCAATAAAACACAGAGCTCAAGTGCAGAGGGTGTAGGGAAAATGACTCACTGAGTCCAGAAGGGGCTTAATGTAGGTCTGACCTCCAGAGGGGAGTTCAGCTGGAAGTTCATCCCACCACTGAGGGGCAGGGACACCAACACAGCGAGGCCTAGTCTTACAGAACTGCTTAGATTTTAGAGTCCCAAAGCTTGCAGGAGGTGCAGAGGTGGTCAGGGCCTGAAGCCCACTGAAGCCTGGAGAATTAGACATGGGTGCTGGGAGTATTTTTAATGTGGGGGGCTTGCAGGGCTCGATGTCTCTACTGTTGCCTGAGAGAGTTAAAGAGGGGGGGACGAAACGAATTATTTTAAAAAAGTGCTATAATGGTTCAAGCGCCCATGGAATTAGAGCTTTGTTTCTAACACAGGCCTCCACATGAAGCCACATGGGAAAATTATATCAGTTTTCCATTCCTTATGTGCCAATTTGTTGGTCAAAATTAAATTATTTTCAGACATAGAATGTTACCCTTCAAAAAAGTACTCTTTTGCTCATCTACATTTTACTGCTTCAGAAATAGCTCCTCCCCTTTGGCTTTTCATCATTTCTCCAAAATGAAGATTAAGGTTTCATAATAAATGTGTAACTTTTCCACACATTATTTTCCAAACAGTGAAGAAAAAGACCATAAAGAACAGTTTTATCAGTCATGCATGTTACGGTGTTGGTACCAATTTGTTTTCTGGTCCTGCCCCTTTGAGAAGATGAGCTTCCAGAAGGGAACACCTGTAAAAGCCAACAGTCTAATAAACACTGAGAGAACTGTAATGAGTTAAAAGCACTCTCAACAGCCTTGTCGACTCCAGTGAAGCCTGATATCCAGACAGGACCCTAAATCACACTCTAAAGGCCTGGACTGATCATCTCTCCGCTAAACAGCATTTTAGAATGTCTGTATGTTTGTATGTATGCATGCATATGAATCAGCCATAAACACATGGAAGCTTGGCTTCAACAGGGTTATATGGGCTGTGTTGAATTGCCTTTGGATTTATAAGCTATAAAACCATTTTACTGCTGAGTAATGATGAATTTTAGAGGAACCCAGCCCCCGTCCAAGTCAAGTCAAGTAGCTGTTTATTGTCATTTCAGCCATATTCAGAGTACACAGAAAAATGAACCAATGTTGCTTCAGGACTATGGTGCAACACAAGAACAAAAACAGAACACCACAAGACTACACAAGTGCAGGAAGGATTAAAGAGAGAGTGCAAAAATAAGAGCAACACTAGCGTAATTTGCAGAATAAGTACAGGAGCAGTTACAGCACTGGTGTAAGTGAGTATATTATTATGACATACTGTTTTCTAGTAGTCATTAAGTATGCAAAAACTGCAAAACTTAAAACAGTAATAAATAATTTTGTGTGAACAGCAAGTAGCAGCAAGAGGATTAGAAACAGTAGAGATCATAAATAGATACAAGGTATTTACAGTGGCAGTTGGAGAGTAAGTTCTCTTTGTATATGGCAGAAAACTGTAGTGTGCGTATGCACTATGGTTGGGAGGAAGGAAGCAGTTCAGGTCAGTGTGTGTGTGTGTGTAGTGCAGTTAGTTATTTAGTTCTGATTTAAGAGTCTCAAGGCCTTGGGGATGAAATTGTTCCCCATCCTGGTAGTGAAGGCCCAGGTTGGCTACATATGGGGAAAAAGTATGAACTGCTTTTGTTAGTGTCAGTGATAGGTTTAAATCCTCCAGCTGTTCGCAGGTACTGCCTTGTCCTGTATTAAGCAATTTCCTTCAGGATTTTCTGATTCTGATTCAGATCCCAGTAACTCAGGAGGTAGTTCATCAGCATAAATGGGCGGGGCTAAACCATTGTCCAAATAGGTAGATATACTGTACAAACATATGATAATTGTTGATATTTTCAGAACAGTCCGCTTTACAGTAGAGCCTCCACTGACCTCATGGCTGGCTCTATATAACTGCTGTTTATTTCTGGATTGGTCACAAATTTGGTAAATTGCAAGGGCAGTGAACTTTGACTTAATCATTGTAAGGGGAATTGAGACCAGTCTGAAAGGGCAGTAACCCTGTCTCCCACTTTGCTGACTTCCATGCAGTCCTGCTTCTACCTCTGACCCCACACACACTCCTCTAGGTCTTCTCAGATGCATTTTTCATTCCATCTAAACATACAATTATGCAGGGCCTGGCCTGTGTAAAAAAGAAGGCCACACATGCACACACACACATAAACACACACGCACATTCTCAGGTCCTCAGATGGGATGCCTGCTTAAATGATGGCACTTTCTTCTGAACCAAGACAAAGCTCTCTCTCAAGCATCTGAGAATGAAAATAAATCAGTGACATCTCATTTAAACTCCGCAGAAGAAGATATGACCATCAACCAAAGGCAAAACTGACACATTTTCCCATTTCCTCAGTTGTGGTCAGTCTGAGGTTTGCTTCCTTTTGGAGCTACAAGGCTAATGTAGCTAAAAAGCAATGGAAGCTAATATTCCACCACTTAGCATTGTAGCTAATATTTTAGCCGACAAGCATTCTCAGTGTTAATTGGTGGAATACTGGCTTCCATGGCTTTTATTTCACCAATTAGCTTTGTGGATACATAATGACTAAAATATTACACACGCTGGCTTCAGACTGCGGCAGAAGTCAGAAGAAATAAAACATTTTCCCAGATGGATTTCCTAAAGATACTCAAATTTTATATGTCTGTCCATTGGGAAAATTTTAGCACAATGTAAATGATAAAAATGTAAAGAATGTTTTTAACAAGCTCATCTACTCTATGGGTTTAGGCAGGTGTGTGATGATTTAAGTTATACTAATTGGGGAAACTATGGGTATTAGAGTTTCTTTTGCCAAACTATTACTTTCAAAGCAAAAATGTGAGTCTTAGCCCAAGCTAATGCTAACCTTCCTCCTACTTTTTCGTCTTGTGCTTCCCTGCCAATCATAACGCCCCACCGCTTATTTTTCTCAGGATTAAGAGGGGGCTGTTTTCCGGTTGGCTGGACGAGCGTCTGTATAGCATGTAGCGGCCCTCTCTTTTAATCAGGGAGGTAAAAAAAGCCATCGCTTACATCAGTCGGTTCGGCAAGGCGGTGTCGGGCTTTTTGGGGCGGTGGGGGTAGAGCGCTGCTTATTTGTACAGGGTCCCGGGACCGCGGAGGTTTATTTTAGCAGGCTGGGTGAAAAAGGCTGGAGTCAGCATGGAGGAAGCTTGGCCTGGCCTGCGTGGAGAGAGCGATCGCCCAACAGCTGGGTCTGGTGGAAAAACAGAAGAGAGAAAGAGTATGAGAGAGTGAGAGAACACAGTGAGTGTGTGCATTTAATAAAAAATAAATAAAATAAAATGTGGCATGTGCAAAGACTTGTACAGAAGAAATAGATGGAAGGGATTTTACTTAATGTCAACAAATCATGTGAGCTAATGTCCAGCACTCAGTGAAGAAACCGAAGAAGAAAAGAGGCTGCATATTACAACAGGGCAATCATGTCAGACATCAAAATCAACCTGGAACTTCTTCAAGACGTTTTGGCTTTGCCTTCATCATCCCTAGACTTAAAAATTATTGACAGCTTGTGGTTGGATCTTAATCTGTGTGGGAAAGACTAGCGTGAATATTTCTGATCTGAGGACGAATTATAAAAACAAGTTAATATATAGAACATCCTTTCAGCCAGAGAGGCTTTCACTAAGCTCTGACTGAAAGGGTACCCAGACTTATGCATGTTAATTTTTTTTTAATTTGAAGACATGTCCCAGGCAGGAGTGGCCTTAACATTTTTTTACTTAACAAAACATAAATCAAACAGCGCTTGTGTGTGTGTTTCTTTATTCATTTCAAAACTCAAAAATGTTACTTTAGTCATTTCTGCGATGCTTTGCCAGTGCTATCACGACACTGCACGTGTAGGACCGACTGATGGAGAGGGAAATGAACTGATGACAGATGAGTTTCCACTCAGTGATGCCGTCTCTGCCCGAGGATCCTGTGTGTGAATATGATCGTATTGAAAAAGGGGTTTTGGAAATACTGAGAGGTGTAAGCTTGTGTGTGTGTGTGTGTGTGTGTGTGTGTGTGTGTGTAGGTGTGTGTGTGCATGCTCGTATGTCACTCGTTAAGAACATATGCATTTCATCATGGCCATTTCCACATTAAACTGCCGAGATCAGGTTATAAGACAAAAAGTGCAGGATCATATTTGACAGACTGCTCTCGTAATAAAGAGGGAATAAGACGGAGCTTTAGATGATGGAGCCATTCTGGGCAGCTCTGGAGCTTTGCTCATGAACTAATGCATAGCGTCTGCATATGGACACGGGCAACACACATTCTGGGGGTGTAAGTGATGCCATGATTATGATTTGTTAGATAATGATTCACTTCACTGCAGAATTTGAAATGACTCCACCCAGTGAATCATTTAAAGTGATTTGATTCAGTAAATCATTTGCTAAATTTTTTAATTTAATTTGATTATTTTGGTCAGGCATTTGATATTATTTTTATCCACATCATTTACTGAATAATGTATCGGTTTCTTTAATCAAAACCTTCACATCAGTTTTGGTTTGTTTGTTTTTTTTCTGTCCATATCATCACAGTGCAGCTTTACAAACCTGGCACGTCTATACTTTGATGCAGAACACACACAAAATATATTTGATACAGTCATTATTTCTTTGCCCCTCTTTCTCAGCCACTAACTTGGAGCACCCCTAGAGGAATGATTAGCACATAGCAACACATAGCAGCACGCACACACACACACACACACATACACACACACATACACAAAGTCCAGCTTTAAGACTCGAAAAGACAGCACAATGCATTTATTCATCAAGCGCATTCAATCTCACTCCACTGACAATTAAAAAAAAAACCCAATTACCATGGTCCGGACGTCAGGAGATCGATATCAGCTGTCTGTCATTTCATCTTCTCTCTCTCTTTTTCCCTCTTTCTCTGTGTCTCTGTCTCTGTCTGTCTCTCTCTCTCTCTCTCTTCTCTGTTAGCAAGGAACCTGTTCATTCTGTTCAATTAAGGTTGAACGCAGCTTCAAAATCCAGTTATTTTACTTTAGTCTTAAGTGTGTCTCTGTGTGTGTGGTGTTTAACTTTGTGTGATGTCTCTTAGATGATTGGTGTAACACTATTTATTTAGTGTAAATATATGAGATTTTTTGTTATTATTACATGTAGGTACTTCTAGATTTTTAATACATATGGGAGCAACCAGATGGTTGTGGGTAAAAATACCAAGACAGACCGGGGACATGTGGTTCCACCAGGGGCAAGGCACTAACTCCCCTGTGCTAAATAAAACATTTAAAAAATGAATAAATATGACATTCTAAAGTAATAGTGATGTTATGTTCAGTATATCAGTGTGTTCCTTGTGGAAGTCCAGTTTTACTGTAGTTTCCATCAGAAACCTGGTTTAACTGAATCAGTCGTTCATTAAAGTAAATCAGGAGCGGCTAAATAAATCAAGAACAAATCTGGAACCGAACCTGTGTTCTCACAAAATATCTGCTTTCTTGTCTGTTTGTATTTCTTCTAATTTATTCCAACTTTACTAGCAGAAAGACTATCACTAGCTGAGAAAAATGGCTTCAAACATAGGTGCCCAAGACTTTAGCACAGTACTGTGTGTGTTAGTGCGTGTGTGTGTGTATATATGTGCAGTATATACAAATCAGTGTGTGTGTGTGTGTGTGTGTGTGTGTGCGTATGTGTGTGTGTTTTGGAGTGTATGCACATGCAGCTTATTTCTCCATCACAGCACACAGAAAGCCAGAGATAACATCAAAATTGTGGCCTTTGCAAAAGCCTCAGCTGGTGCATTAGGAGCCAGTTGTGAGCTTGCGGGACGCGTAAATAAATGGATCAATAGGGGCTGCATTAACCCAAAACATCAGTCTAACAAGCTCCCCGCTAAAAAACCCATTGCCATAATGAAACTATTATGTGTTGCAGTTTTCTCTAATGTTGCTAATGGTGAGTGGTCCACAAAGGGCAGAAACCACATTAAAATCTCTTCGAACCTGCTGTTAATTGGTCTGGGCTTGCAATCAGATCATGCAAATTTTTCCCCTGCCACACAAACCAAGCGGTCTGAAACAGTGACTATAGAAACACTGCGTGTGTCTCCAATGTATGCATTTTTGTGACTTGACTTTGCCATGAGAGCATATGGTGTCCATAAGTAATTACGCCTAGTCTCAAGGCCGAAGTACATTTACTTGAGTATTATACTTAAGTACAGGTTTTGAGTATCTGTACTTCACATTAGTTTTTTTTTGGAAACCTATAACTTTCACTTTCACTACATTTAAAAGACAAAACCGTACTTTTCACTTCACTACATTTCTGTCAAGGTTATCCTTACTCGTTAGTGGGTGTTACTGTCTCACTTTTCTAAAACGTGATTGGTTTTTTAGCAGATGACAGCCTATCAGAAATCACCAGTA